>JAOTRQ010045438.1:0-16677 GCA_028565875.1 Hoplisoma paleatum
ACTATTAGTCGATTAGTTGGAGTAAATGACGACCACTGGTCGACCAACAAAATCCTTGGTTGTGGACAGCCCTAATAATATAGTGTTTGCTATATAAGCACAAGTAAGAGCAAAGTTATAAATTACTCAATGGAAGGACAGCAAGATTCAATTTACATAGCTGATGCTTTTTGAAGTAAAATCTGCTACACGGTCTAATCTCTATGCTTAAACAGTGCAGGTTAAAACTGCACATTTGCAAAGATCTCACACTGTGAGAAAAAGAGAGTAAGTGCACGGCAGGAATCTTAGTCTGGCAGCCTTTACAAGCCAAATCAGAGCCTGTAAATACAAATCAAATGTTTCATAAGCTCAGTGTGCTACTATGACGGAAAAAAAGAGGAGAGGCTCAGCTGTTTTGAGAATGGTCACAGCTACTGAGAAAGAAGTTCTAGTGTGTGATTTTGCTTTAATAATGTCTGATGACTGTCTGATGTGTGTATATGTATGTACGTAGGGGGGTTGGGTGCTGCTATGATGGGCTCAGCTGAGGTTTGTGTCAAGCTCACGGTGCTGCATGTCAAGTCCATTTCCTGCCTTCTCATCCTCCGTACAGAGGTCTTATTCGAGGTCTTATTTTAAGATGCCGGTGACGTTGGGACAGACAGACTGCACGTGCCAAAATATGCAGCTGTAAACACGGCGATCAAGAAGAAGCTAATACCACTATTGGTAAGAGGATAAGGCTGCAGCAGATTATGAATGGCACTTTAAAAACGAGATGCACTACACATGCAAACTAATGAGAGAACGATAATCAGAGAGAGCTGTAGGTCTCTGCTCAGTCTCTGCTAAATATTTTTCACAAGAGCTATTCAGATAAATCAGGACAGGAGCAGAGCACGAGGAGGGGTTTGTTTGGGGGCTCAGCCAGGCTTACTGTCATTGTCAAGAGCCTGTATAGAGGAATTAAAGGCTGCTCAAAATACTCCCCAGCACAGTGAAAATCCAGCACATCCATATTCTAAACTAGATTTAAGATCTCAGTAAGCCTATAGGATGAAAATATGCACAGCTGTAATACAGTCGCCATTTTGAGTGGCCATCTGGGTAATGACACTTCCATGGGACATTAAACGGTGTAATTAGGTTTCTTGCACACCATGTAAAATAGATTGCATACTCTACTCTCATCCAGCCTATACCAGGCAGACTGCAAAGAAGTTAAATGCTCAAATGATTGTTGTCCCCATTATGACCCTATAACTAATTATGGGACACCATACATGGATCCTTCAGTCTTAAGGTGGCATTAAAATGTATGTTAAGAAAATAAAAATAAAACAATAAGTGAAATGGGTGCTGGTATTTAGCAGTATGGGAACCGAAGTATCTGATTCTTTACTCACCCCGATTATAAGTAGAGTACAGACGGTTTTGGCTTTCTCGAACACCCTAAACATATTGTTTATAGATTGTCTGCTGCAATATGCACCTAGATATAAGGACATGAATAAACGTGGTCTACTTCAGGCTGTCCAGACTGTTAATGCTTTGGGCCAAGAATTTTCAGATGGTGCTTTGATATTTCAATTCTGCCAAGCATGGTCAATACAATGTGGATATTCTACAAATTCAAAAATATTGAACATTATTGTAAGAAGTAGGGTTAAATTAAGGTCTCTCCAGTCAGCTGGTCTGTCCGACAAATTTGAGGAAATTTGATTATGCGTCCCACTTTCTTAACTATTTATCTGTCCCAACAGCAGGAGATTACATCATGTCTGAAAGTGGGAATAATTGGTTTCCCATTTCCAAATTACAAATGTCCTAAACAGTTACCCTCTAGGGAAATTCTATATAATCTCTTTACGTGTGCACAGACTGTCAATCTCCATGCTGTGTCATAAGTGTAGGAGTTAATAGTTGAAAGCCAAGGTCCCAGCCTGTGGTGATCTATCACGTCAATTAGCTGCACGCTATCTCATTATGTTCGTTGTGGGATTCTGGACTGAACTGATATATTAAGGAGCTTGGAAGTAATCTTAAATATATGTACAAGGGGACTTATTTTGCCTTTTTAAAAACAAGTTAAATGGGTCTGTGGGCTCTACAAAACATGTTACAATTACTATCGAAAAAAAAATATCAATAGTTTAATTCACTATAGCCTTATTCTGAATAGTGCTTTGAGCTACATGCATCATATATGCTAATGAACTGTTGCCAGAAACTCCTTTTTTATTTTTTTTTCAGCATTTAATGAATATAAACAAAAAAAGATCACAAGTCATGATTTGAAAAAGTCTGTGGTTCAGTATGCCATGCAGTTAAATATTTGGTGCTTTGCTCTATGACACTTCACCCATGGCACCAGTTATAATATTAATAATAATAAGTTACACTTATATAGCACCTTTCACAATCCCAGTTGTCTTTAGGAATTGAACTGGCAATGTTCTGATCAAAGTCCAATTCTCTAATCATCAGGCAATGGCTGCCTGTAAGAAAACCACATGGAAATACAAAAACATGCCAAAAAGTTCTTTTGCAGATTGCTCGATTTAATGTTTCTTTGTACTCCTTGTACTTATGTACTTACTGTTACTAAATAGATGGTTTCAGATTCCCAAATAGTTAAATTTACAATCCTAAACCAATATAAACCAGTAGCCAGCAGTATGTTTTTTTCAGACTGTACATTTGTTTAATGCAGTTTTAATGCACATATATCAGCAGCGGGCCACAATGTGTTATTTATTCATAGTTTTGACTTTTAGGAGTATCAAATTACTCAAATCACAAAGAAAAAAAAACATCTTTATGTGTAATGCATATGTTTTCTATATGTATTATATACAGGCTTCCTGGGACTTTAATTCTTTTTCTTTCTTTTCTATGGTATGTTTAAAAAAGAAAAGAAAAAGAATAGCAGTAAGCCTTAAGTCAAAAATGAGACAAGGTCAATGGACCTAATAGGATGTAAAAAGTACAAAAGAAAAAAGTATTAATATGAAGTCAGAGTTCCTTGTAATTCCTAATCTTTGTTTAAGCATGAATTGGCTCAGTCCCCAGAATTCTTTACTAAGACTTTTATCACAGGTTGCCCTGTAATGGACTGGCACACATGTTCAGGGTGTGCCTTGTGCCCACGGATATTGACATTTTCAGCATTTAGCAGATGACTTAATCCGAAGTGACTTATAATTCAAACAGAACACCATTTTAAGCAACTAAGGAATAAGCCCCCCTTTGCTCAAAGCCAAATGGTGGCAACTTAATGGCAGTGGGGCTTAAACAGGCAAGACTAGTACAATAATTTACCAACTAAGCCATCACCGTCCACATGGTGCAGTGGGTTTGGGGAGACCTCAACAGCAAATAAACACCTTTAGGATTGTGATCCAAATCTTTTGCTCCAATATTAATGCCCAACATTATAAGTGCTCTTTTGACTAGCTTGCAAACACTAAAAGTGGTGCAACTCCACAATAAACCCATGATTTTCAAATGGGATATACTAGTTCAGTTTTTTTCTAAACATTTATTGGTCCCTTCCATCTTTTAGGAACCTAAAAGTATCTTAAATGCATCTAAATAATTCGTCAAAGGTACTCCTCTCTGCTTTAAATAGTGTATTTATTACAGCGTTCATTTAATTGCATCAGATTTTCACAATGAAGCATTTAACTCTGCTCTGTTTTCACCACCCAACATAATGCTCATGTTCAATTGAACAGTTAGTGTTGAAGTACTCTTTCATAGTTAAAAAGATCCTCCACATATTTTTAGCATGAGCATTGTGTGTTAATTGAACTTGAAATTCTTTTCAGCCATTTCCTGAAAATCTAGCACAAAACCTCTATTCATTCTGTACACAGAGATACAACGATGAATGTGGCTTTTACCACTCAATGATCACACAAAGTAACACTTCACACAAATTAAAATATTTCCTTATTTATTTATTCATAATTAATTGTATCAAATGTGAAAATATATATTTATATCATTTTGTACATGAATTGTTACATTTATTCACATTCATTTCCTCAGTTCACATATTTTCTATAATCTGCTATTTACAATTTCATAGTGTAATTCCTAATGATGTTGGTTAATAGCACACATACTATACAAAGAACACTGTCAACGCTGTCTAGTCATTCTTATCCTCTCTTAAAATCAGATCACAAAATCTTCAGTTTCAAATGGGTCCCCAGTCATGATGAGAAGCAAATAATCCAAGGAAAGTGTTTTTGTAAAAATGAATGAGCAAAATATAGTCTAAAAATAGACCTGATTGTTTGGCTTTCAAAGTATTCAACGGGTACAGCTACTTTTTTGGGGGAAAAAGAAAACATGTAAAAAACAAAACAGAAAATAATGCAAAAGTATAAATTATGCAAACTACGATTACAATACAAACATACTGCACCTAAATTAATAAAACAAATACAAAACAACTTGTTTATGCTATCGGCTCAAATTAAAATAAGAAATTCCTTGAAATGTACACTGCAACAGACCGGCAACCTGTTTAGGTTTTTAGTGTATTCATTTGCCCAGTGTATGAGCGCAGAGAGCGCAAACAGGATTAAGTGATGATAAAGATAGATCAAGGATGGATTCTTTGAAATGTGGGTTCTACAGGTACACTATTAAAACACCATTATATGTTTAACAATCCACAAATCACAGTGTTTGCATTAGTACAGCATTTGGTCCAGGTTCATTTGTTTCTCAAAGTGTGGACATCCTGACAGACAAAACACTGCAGACAATGTGAACATTCCACACTCGTGCTCAAACTAGTGAAATGCAAATGTAAAGAAAGCTGTGCTGGTTGTTTAATCCCATAAACTTGAATAGATTATTTACAAAGCACCCATATAACAAAAATCCAACAGCTCCCATGACATCAGACTTTGCCTAATGAAACTATGGAAATCAGGAACATTATCTGCGTTCATAAATTAGGTCAGTAACAGAACGGCCAGGAAGTGAATATTTTACATGTTTACATGTTTAAATACTAATAAATAAGTAAAGATTATATTGATGCTCTATGCTCTGCATCATTTACTATATTTTACAAACCTGCATAATGGCATACGTTTATCTGTGGTTCTATTACATGCCAAGTTTACATAAAAGAAAAACACATTTTGGTGTTGACAACTTTTCATCCATCCTATGTTCAGCAAACCACTTAAATGTCTCTGCTTTTCGGAGTTGTACTTATAATAATCCAAGCATTTGCTATCATGTTGGAGGTGGTCCATTGACATACCTCAAAGCTAAACTAAATGATCGTGTCAAAGAGTTAAATTGGTGGCATGGTTTGTCCCGAAAAACTGGTGGCCAGATCACCAGTACAAGCAGCAGAGCTAAAAGAATGCAGAATAGAACTGGGAACTTGAAAAATGTCATCAGCTTCACGAGCCTCTGTGGCAAGAGATGCTTTTTATCCTTTGTACTGTGTGTGGGAGGGAGGGGGGGAAGAGAGAGAGAGAGAGAGAGAGAGAGACATGAACAGATGATTATTATAACAACAACAAAAATGTTTTGGTTTTTGTTTTAGCCACTGGTGCACTGATGTGTAATAAGGTTTGATTTGCAGTGTTCTAGTTCATCCCAGACTTCATCTAGTTCATTCATTAAGGCTTCAATAGACCTCTAGTCCACAGAGAGTTTGTGGTGCAGCTAGTTAGCACAGTTTATAACGACTTTTTTAATAGCAAAAATATGGTTGCCTAGTGATAAGCATTGTTTCCTCACAGAAAGTCCTGGGTTCAAATTCCTGGGTAGAACCGGGGCTGTGTGTGTGGAGTTTGCATGTTCTCCTAGTATCTGCATGGGTTTACTCCAGGTGCTCTGGTTTCCTCACACAGTCAGCTAAAGCTAAAATTGGCCGTGACTGATGTGAATTGTGTATCGATGAACGTGTGTTATGAATGACTCTTTCCTGTCATGAACATGATCTAGTGTAAAACAGGATGTTAAAAGCTTAATGAATAAATAAACAAATTGAATAGCAAAGATTTTAGATCACTTAATATTTGAAAAAATTCCATGCACAACCGATGAGTTAGGAAAGAAACTGATTAGGCTGTTTTTATTGCTACATTTATGTCTGTAATGCTTTACTTGTGCCTATTAAATTCAATTTTGGAGCTAATTTAATTTAGGACATGAAAATCAGATTTCCCCCTTAGCTAAGCTAAAACCTATAATAGGGATGATTTGATAAAAACAAGTGAAGCACTTTCCTCCTCAGTTCTTTCTGTAGAGTATAAAAACCATATCAGTATGAAATGTTTTATCTTAAATACCTATCAAAACAATGGATACAAATTATTATTAATTATTTCAAAGCACACAGCTATTAATCATGTGTATAAATGTAATACTAAGCCACTTAAAATGCTTTTGCTAAACATGTATCATATAGAAAGGGGTAAAGAGCCTTGCTCAGGGTCTCAACAGTAGCAACTTGTTCGTAGTGGGGCTTGAATCGTTGACCTTCTGATCTCTAGTCATAGCCAAGTTGCTGCTGTTGGGCCCTTGAGCAAGGCCCTTAACTCAGTTTCTCAGACTGTATACTGTAACTAATGTAAGTTGTCATAAACAAAGGCATCTACTAAATACTGACAAAATGAATCTAGCCCTATCTAGCCCTAATCTATTTATTTAAGTACAGCCTTAGAAATGATTCCTGCAAAAAGTCTTTGGTTTCCTCCCACAGTCCAAAACATGCAATTAAGTTAACTGGAAACACAGAATTGCCCTCTAGGGGTGTGTGTGTGCATGCTAGCACCCCATCCAGGGTGTTTCTGTGCCCATTAAAAGCTGAGATGGCCTCCAGCAGCCCATGTGACCCTGACTGGATAAGCAGGTAAGCCAGTGAGTGAGTGTACACGGCCATTAATCTTAAATAGGTAATTTGTGTCTCTTAATATAATTTTATGCATTTGTTTCCACACTTAGCTGCATAAATAGAATTGTGTAGAGCTTGTAAACAAAGTTGTGAAATAAAATACTCGAGTATTTTACTCGACCAAAACCCCCAGACCTATAATTACTTTGTAGCACTGGTCCTTTATAAATAACGACAAAAACATTAACCATAATACTGAACAATATATTATCGGTATTTAACTATGACCTTCACTCACTTGTGTGTTTCAGGTACTTCGTTTTCCTCAATCAGGTTAGTGATGCACTGTCTCTTTTTCAAAACCTAGAAAAAATATAAAACAAGACTGCAGTGACAAGATGGCAGCTTGTGAAATTAAGACAGTTGTAAAGTAACCCCGCAGGGAGTAAAGCTGCTTATGAGCAATTTGCAATCAGAAAACATTATGTGTTTAATTATACACGGTGCTAATAGGTGCAAAATGCATTAAGAAAACCAACTTCAAAGTCTAAAAAAGGCTTACATCTGCTTTATTCAACAAATTAGAATAAATTCTCGAATTGGCCGTTTGTGGGTAGGAAATAATGTTGACCTAGAGTGTTGTTGCAAGCTGGAAGAATGAGGTCACCATGGTTGGTAACAGAGGAGATAAACAACTTGTATAAAGAAAAAAAACACACACACCTGTGGGTTTGGCTGTTGTCTAGAGGAGTGAGACTGAAGATCACATGACCAAGATGAACTCATGTTTTTAGAGTGTGGAGGGTGAGTGAATCTCTCGGGTAAAGCACTCTCCTGATACCCAGCTTTTTCTACCCCCTTCCGACTCTCTTCTGGGTTGAATGGCGATGAAATGCTGGAACACTTTAGTGAAGATGAACACAAAGATTAAATTGCTTATAATTCTTGGAGTTCAACCTTTCAAAAGAATGAACCAAAAACACTGGCACAAATAATGACAGTGTAGCCCAATTTGTTTCCTAATATACTTTTTTTTTTTTTTTTACACAATTATAACAAAGAGTAACCGTGACTTCTCCAGCAACATCTATACTGTACGTGCTTTGGCTTGGTGTTGTGCGTCATTTTGTTTCTTCCGACAATTATGGGAAGCCATTAAAGAGCCACTTATTGCTGTTGCTCTTTATGTTCAGCAGTGTGTTAACTGCAATCACAGAGAGATTAAAAGAGCAGCTTTAAAATGATAATGGGTTTTCACTTACCGTGGCTAGTACAAAACATCAGCTGGCAGTCTTTGACTAGATTAGCCTAGAAAGTTTTTCTCAAAGGAATGCTTCCCACCCTTTTCTCTTCTAAGAAGAGAAGTTTCATTGAACGTTTCATCTTTGGGTTGGAAAAACATTCTTGGCATTGCCTTTTTTCTTTCCTCTTTTCATCTCCTCTCAGATCAGCCATGACCTACTGTTTTAATCCACTTTTGTTGCCAAAAACGACACAAATGTGTAATCGGACATCTTTCTATCCAATATTGATAAATTCTAAGTCACGGCAGACTGGGCACACCCAACAATAGCTGGATTTTTTTCGGTACTCGGGCCCAGTTTTCCCTGTTTCGAACATCAACTTTGAGGATAAAATGTTCACTTGCTAAGTAATATAACCCACCCAATAACAGAAGTCATAATGAGATGAATCATTTCTATTCACTTCAACAGATTATTCCAGGTTGGTGTATGTATATGTGTATACATACTCACATTAAAAACCAGGGACTTACACTATAGTGCAATAGTAAATATTATATAAATTACATATTCTAATTATTTTGCTTATAGTGCAAATGTGATGCTAAATTCTACCGATGTAAAAGCTTTTAAATGAGTCCTATTCAAAGAGATTTGACTTGTCCTGAGTAGTATGTGTACAGCCAAACAAACATCAATACATTAATATTTTATAATTTTTTTGTATTCTATTTTACCCTAAACTATACATCTAAGCAAAATTATGCCTAACACACTGTAAATATAGTACTGAATTTGCTTGCACAAAAACTGTACCAATGTACTTATAAGTTTTTTGTACATAAAACAAACAATGTATAATGGTGCAAGCAATTGGTGTATGACAAAAAAAGAACATCTGCAAGTTTAATGACCTTGTTTCTTTGGAATGAAAATTAGTTTGGTGTTGTAGACAATACCTGTAAAATATTATCAGTTTGGACAGCTCTAGAGTAAAGCCGAGGTGTCTGCACCAGCCAGGCACTTATTCGTTTAGTGTCAAAGGTGACAGGTTCAGGGCAGTGTGAGCCGGGAGTTGAGGTTTGCTGAAACCACTCACATTGGTTTCTACTGGTGTCTGGTGAAACAAACCACATAACTGATGAGCCCTTCTTGAAATCAAGATCACATGTTTTTCTCATCTAATACCTAGAAAACTAAAACATACCACAAAATTACAAAATGTAATTGCTAAGTTGACAATTGATATTAAAATAAAAAACTAACTAGACAGCAAAAAGATTACTGAGTGCGATGCAACAAATTAGTTAGATTTCAGGATTAAGGTTACTAGAACAAGGGCAGCGGTATCTTAAGCTGTGATAAAGTGCCCTAGTTGGCATCATTACTACAGTGACTAATGAGCCGCTGTGATTTTACCTGGCACAGGAGTCTGGATCTGAGCCATTTCATCTAAGCAACATTCTGTTACCTAATAGGAAAACAAAAATCGCAATATAATAGATAATACGTTTATTTTAAAGCAATAATAAATCTAACCTGCATTGGATAAGCTAAAATAAATAAATATAACAATAGTTCAACAATATACTTAAGTATAAGTAGTGAAACTTAGAGAAGATTAGGAAACTCACCTGCTGCTCTGTACAAGCTAAAGTCATGGTGGGGCATGAATGGACAGGTCTCTGCTGAGCTCTTCTCCTCCTAGGCTCTTTGATAAACAACTCGTCTGTGTTGTAAATCCCTAGAAAAAAAATATCCATTATAGTCTGTTTTTTAGCACAATATACTGTAAATAAACTATAAACATTTCATCTTGTAGCTCCCAACCCTTTTAACGACAAGAAACATTTAATGAAAAGCTCACATGGTAAATGTACAGTGAATGCTATCAATTCAAACAATTTAAAAGGTCATGATGGGTCCAAGTAGTAATAAATGTGCCACAGGGCTCAAAGATTTGAAACTGGTAGTAACTGAATCTTCCTAGACATATTACAATATCTAAAATACTCATGAAACAAAGTAAAATGTAAAAAGATTCAGCAACTCCCAGGACTGCGAGAGTATTGCAAAATGTAGTTCAAATTCAATTTTTATTTGTCATTACACATATAATGTACATAATATATGTACAGTACAATGAAATGTTTCTCTTCGCATATTCCAACTTGTTTGGAAGTTGGGGTCAGAGCGCAGGGTCAGCCAATGTACGGCACCCCTGGAGCAGACAGGGGTGTCTTAGTAGGTGTCCCCAGTTAAGCAGGGGGTTAAGCAGTGGAGTGGAGTGTAGCAGAGCCTGGATTTGAACCCCCAACCTTTGGGTTCACAGCCCAACGCTCCACCCACTAGGCTACAGTCCCTATTGTGTAATTGCAAGTACTGGAGAAGTGATCAGGTTGGCAATGGTTGACACTTACAAGTTGATGTATGGTCACTTTGGATGAAAATATTTGCTGAATACTAAAGCTGTAGATGTATTGCAAAAATGTCATTACAGAAAGTCACTTTTCACAATGCAACTATGCGACACATTGAAATAGAAGTCTACATATAATAATCCAGAAAATCCTGTCCTGAACAGTAAAATGATTGAAGATTCCCCAAATCTTTTCACAATATTATGAACAGTAGATGGTTAAATAGAACATAATCATAGCATAATCATGCTAGCTGTATGTCAGCTGGCACCCTGATTTCTGACAACCGATATTTAAAAAATATCAGAAATTGTAAAACTTGAAGAATAAATAACAGACCAAACCATTTAGTTGATTAGAACTAATTAAGTTGAAATAAAAAAATAAGTTGCTGTTTGTTTGTTTTTACAATTGTAGCATTATGTTTTACATTTTGGCGACATTCAGGACATGAACTGTAGTTACTCATTACACAAAGCTAATTGGTTTCCAAAATAGATCCTACAATCCTAGACCCAGAGGAAACCCACACAAGCCCAATTACAGATTTATCAAAGCATTGCAATATTATTTTTATTTGTAATTCTATATTACAGCAAATAATTATATTTTAGATACATGCATGCTTTAAACTTTGTTGCAAGAAATTTGGAGACTTAAATTTTAGACAGTATGTAGTTTTAAATCAACCTGTTTTGGCAGTAAAAGAAGACAATTCTTCATGATCATGGAAGACTGAGCCTCCAATGTCCACCGAGGGGTCCCACTCCAGTACCAGTTGCTCCTGACAGACCTGAGACATATCATCCTGGGCCACTGAGGCCAACTTTTGGTCTTCGATGCCTTCCTCCAATGTTTCTGAAGGACATCCAGAGTCTGGACACAGAGCCCAGTCATCCTCAAACACCTAGACAAACAAAGGCTTAGCATCTTTCATCGTCTAAAATTGCTCTTAAATAAAGAATAAAAAAATCTAACAATAAGGTGCACTGTGCTTTAATGCGTATTAAGTGCAGAAATGTTGCTTAAATTCTAAAGACCATCCATCTATGTGCCACGTTGGCAACCTTCTGTATGTCTCCTCCAAATGTGTTTTTACCATTAAAAGTCAGTTTCTGACCAAATTCTTTATTCTCTTTATTCTTGACACCAAAAATGATTTCATACTATAATCATATCTACACAATGGTGATTTTTTATATCTTCAGTGATAAATGACATGAATGTTGAATGGCAAATCATACACAATAGCAATGAGCTAATGAGAGGAATATCTACAGTACATTACATTTATTGATGGTTTGTTAAGTCTAGTATAAAGTAGAAAATGTTTCATGTTCAGCCTATTACTCATACAGTCATCATTTGCATGTTCAGATTAAGATTCACCACTATGGACTTTTGTCTGAATCGATGTTTTGGTATAGGTGTTACATGCCTTCTTGGGAGTAGAACTACAATGAATTGGTTCATGCATCCTAATAACCATATAGCTCCCCCCCCAAAACAAACAAACAAACAAAAAATAGACTTTCTTGATGTGAGTTGATGACTACCCACAGAGTGACCACACTTTTTAGGTCATACAATAAAGCACTGATGCAGAAAATATTTAAAAAAATCAATAATAATAAGTTAAATTTTACTACACTAAGATCTTTAGATGATAGACTTGTTTACCTAATTAGCCTTAGTGCCTCAATCATATTTATTTAATTAGATACAGTTAACTTTAAATCTTCAGTCCGACTCAAAGCGATTAAAACTCCTGCTGAATTTTGATGAACAAAATCTCTCACGCAACTTACAAAGACGTGGGAACTGCTAATTCAGTTCTGGATGTCCGGTCTGTGACACTGTAACCTTTACATGCCTGCTGTATAATGAGCATCACTATAGCACATTTTCACTATGATCTGCCTTACACTGAAAAGACAATGGCCCGCAGAGGAAACAAATTCAAGAAGACAGTACGAGCATTGTACAAGCTATGGTTGGCTACAAGAAAGCTATTCAAAGTATTTTCAGGAATATTTGATGTGATTTTTTACTCCATGTATTGAGATGTGACATTTGGCAGTTATAGAAGTCTATTTCAGTCTCTTTAGTTTTCAAAGCCTCTGCATGAATGTACATTGTGTTCTCAAAAACGTCCACCAGATGTTAAGTAATATGTTTAGATACACTTGAATAGAACCACTATAACTAGTATAGCACATCTGACTAAAACATTATTACTTTTTTTAAGTAATTGTTTGGAATTATTAATTAGTTTTGCATTTATAGTTTATATTTGTTTTAGATACAGCAAGGCAATAACATTTGGCTATTTTACTTGGCAGTTACATTGTATCATGACAGCACATTTATAGAATTAATGCATTTACCACTAGAGACATTTGCTTGAAAAACAAAAACTAAACAAAACAAGCTAGTGTAAGTACAAACAAATGTATTTTACTAGATTAAATCTGCTGGTAAAAGGACTAGGCTGGTGATCGAAAAGTTACCGGTTCGATTCAGAGAGTCAACAGGTCACGACTGAAGTATCTTTAAGCAAGAGTATTTTGAGCATCAGACCTCTAACTAAACTCTGTGTGGCTAGGCTGCCCACCACACGGGGCATGTGCGCTCAAGGCTGCCCACCGCTCACTAGTGTGTTTCCCTGCACAGATAGGGTTAAATTCCTAACTGTGTGAAAGAACAGTGGTGAAAGTATTGTAAATTTAACAAAAAATCTAAACAGGGAACCAACAAAATATAACAAAGGTAGTTATAACATTATGCCTGATCTGTGAACCTCGCCATGTCAGTGTGATCGTACCTTTGTGATACAACATTGCTGTTCTAACAGCAAACTACTCTAACGGTTAATAAATGCTAACCAGTCTCTTTTTTTCTCTTTAAGTGGCTAATGAAAAACAGTTTCAAATATGCTTAATTTAACTAAATTACAATGTTAAATACAATGTGGTTACAAACGGGTTCGTCTGTGATCATGTTATTCTAGCAGTATGTGCAATTGTGTGTACCAGTCTCATGCTTAGAAGGCGTGTATGAAGCTGTCCAAGACCCTGAAACACATGCCCACAGTAGAGAAGCAGCTCTTGTAGCTGGCTCTCGATGAGCTGAGCATCAACTGGCTCGCTCCGCTGAATCAGCTCTTCCCCCTGCTGGAGCAGAGCATTCAACCGGCCTGCGCTTTCAGCCACCGTCTCCTGGAAGCCCTGAGATCCACACAAAGTCATATCAGCAGAGACAGATGTGCAACATTGTAATATATGGATCCCCATTATGTTTCAGCAGTCTCAATGTCTGATGTACCTGAAGTTGGCGCATCTTGTCACAGGTGTTACTTCCAGAATAGTGTTCCACCTCAGCAAGCCTCAGGTCCATGTCAGCCAGCCAAATGGCCATTTCTTCTTTCTGCCTCTCAAAATTCTCTCGCTGGAGTACAAAGTGCTACCACATAGTTCGGATGATAGATGTTAGGATCCATTCAGAATGAGAATGCTGTTCATTTACACTAAACCTAGGCCACGCAAGCATTTGAAGACATTGAATTGCTGGATTTTTAAAAACATTTTTCTTTTGCTTTTAGTTATTTAAGTGCTCTGTTCATACCAAAATGTCTCAGAAACATTTGCTGAGGAACAACCCCATAAGAAAGTGCTTTTACCCCCATCTCCTGAGGTTTTGGGATCATTTTGTGTAACCTTTGCCCTATGATTCATAACTAAATTATTTAAATGCGTCGGAATTTAGCTGAGTATGTTTGTCCAATACTACACACTTCCTCCTCCTTTGCCGTTTTTAGCTCATTGCTTTGGTTTTTCAACTGTTGTTTCTAACGTTTTTAGGTTGGCCTTCAAATTTTTTTAGGTGACTGCTGGCTGCTATTTTACAGTTCTTGTTATAGTTAGACAATTAAAAATATGTTACCCGTGGTTCCCCGAACCTTCTTGCTATGCTAACGTTCCAATAACAATTACCAGTTTTAGTACAAATGTCTTCAAAATCTTAAAAATATAGGTATCCAAATGAAAACAGGTAGAAATACAATGGGCTCGGGCTGCCCAATGCACTGGGTATGTGTGCTCGCTCTTGCCCCCTAATGTGTGCATTATTGTGGGTTAAATGCGGTTAATAATACAGAATACATGTCTGTGTGTGTAAAAAAAACCTCTAAAAACCTCTAAAATTATAAAACCTCTAAAGCTGAAAGAATGTCATCAGACATTTAAACGAACATCATCAATAATGAGCTCAAGCAAAACAATGTACCTTCAACCGGCGACAAACAGAGTCCACCTTGGTACCAAGCTGGTCCCAGCGCTGGCCGCAGTCTTTAGTCATGTCGACCAGTCGCGTTCTCATAGGGCCACTAAACAGACCCAACAAAATGCAGCTCCTTTGATTCAGGCTGTCTAGCTGGGTCAAGCGCTGCCTTACCTCAGTGCGCAGGCTCTGGGATCACACAGTTTCAGCAGGTAAGTAAAAAAGTTAACAATTAATTACTCACCCATATCCAAAAGAATTAAAGTGGGATCACTCTTAATATGCAGATGACATGCTTTGATAGTGTTTTTGGTATCTCTTATATATGTGCATGTGGATGTCAGAGGTTAAACCTTTTTAATCGATATGCACATATCGATACATGACATGCCAGAACTATCATACAAAGTAAAACATTGTAATCCAGTCGCCAGTATTGTATCTGTGCAATATTTGTAATTCCTGGGTCAGATCAAGATTTGGTAGGATCAAATGTAGATGAAAACATTACGGTTGGTGCACCTCAAACTTTTGCAGTTCCTCTTTGGCAATGATGTATGGCACATGACTCGAATTGGGAGAAGCTGCCAAGTTCTCTGCTGCTCGTAGCCAGTCATCCAGACAGGAATATTCTTTCATGAACATATGCCATAGCATCCATCTCCTTTCCAACCTGACAGACAAGAAATCAAGCATAGATGAATGACTGTTTGTCAGAAACGTAGCAATTTTATAGCTGGAAACTCTTTTGGTCAAAGTTTTACACAAGACTGTATGCAAGTTCGTCTTCAGGGTTAGAGCCAACATCAGAGCCAATATGTGAGCGCATTTGAATGGCTGGGCACAAAAGTTTCTTCATGGCTTTACTACTTTTTGGCCATTAGCACCGTAATGAAACCAGAATAGGTCTTCCTCAAAGTGTTGTTCAATTTCAGAAATCATATTTTTTTATATAGAAATGACTGCAGTAGCTTAAATAGGAGTTTAAATGCAAAAGGAGTGTCTCAATAATTTTGTCTATATGGTGTAGAAAATATGAAACACAGAAAACACTATATTGATCAGTTTACCACCCAGAATAACTCTGTATCGACTTGTGGATTCAAACCATCCCAGTTAAATGCATTCCCGAGTATAACCGAGCGAAAGGCCCCACTTACTGTCATGGTAAAGCATTATATTTCATTGATGTATGTTTGGCCCGAACACCACCGAACCCATTAAGATGCTTCCTCGTAGCATAACAACACAGAATATACACTCACGATCACTTTATTAGGTACACCTTGCTAGCAAAAAGTGACCTTCAGATCTCGCTTAATTCTTTGTGGCATTCTGCTTTTGTGTGTTGGTCTGCTGCTGGTTTATAACCGGTCACCACCAAGATACTAGTGTTGGTTGTCAGTCCCCAGTATAGATGCTGGTTTTGCTAATGTCGATTCATGTTGGCCGGCGCAGATATTGATTAAAAACTGCGAATTGGTCATCAACTAAGTAGTTCAAATAATAACAATAAAAAAAGCGTTGAAGCTTTTTATCAGCTTTTAAGTGTTTGTTTGTCCTGGAGTGATGGGGCCCAAAATCCCCAGCAGTGCCCCTGAATCTGCCCATTATTCAAGGAGCTCACACATCAAGACATTTTAATCCACATTGTTGCTACTTATTGGATTTTTTTCTCATTTTCAAACCAGATAATTTGCGTGTAAAAATTTCAGCAGATCAGCAGTTTCTACCGTGTTTCCCCGATAATAAGACACCCCCGATATTAAGACGTATCGGGGGTTTTAGGGGGGTCGGCAAATATAAGCCGTACCCCGAAAGTAAGACATATGTCTGCCAAAACTCAGCAAATGCGTAAAACGATTCGCGAATGTGT
>JAOTRQ010045447.1:0-16676 GCA_028565875.1 Hoplisoma paleatum
ATCAAACTGGTCGCCCGCCGCATTAGTTGGTACCCCAAAAGTAGCCCGCAGCTTCAAAAAGGTTGGTGACCCCTGAAGTATAGTATATCATCCAGTGTATTACATATAATCAGACTAAATATTATTTTGAATAATTCCTTGTAGTGTGTATAGTTGCTTTTTAGGTGGAGCAGCGTGATTTTTCTCCAGGTTCCCCTTTGGAGGATAATAATAATAATAATAATAATAATAATAATAATAAATTACAGTGGTATGGTGGATTCAATTAATAAAGTGATAGTACATATGAAATAAATATATAATTTGAAAATTGAATAAATTGAAGTTTGTTGGTGTGTTGCAGGTGACATTGTGAAGTATCGATGTTTTCCGGGTTTCACTTTGGTCGGGAATGATGAGCTGACCTGTAAGCTTAACTCCCACCTGCAGTTTGTGGGTCCTCCCCCAGTGTGTGAAGGTAAATAGACACAAATCTATCCAGTCCAGGTTTGAAAACACATCCAGGAAAACCACCCATTGTAATGATTTCTGTATTGAAACCACAACAATAAAAAATTATAATAAAGCAAGTGCAAAAAATGTCAGTGATCATCTTCACCATTTTGCCAGGGCATATTTAAGGTTTTGGTCTCATCACTATTTACTGATGAATGATTTAATATGAAGACAGAGACCAGATCTAAAGTAGTTAGGTGGAGGTTTCTGGCTAAAGATTGAACAGAATATGGAACTTTGCATCTGGAATGCTCATTTGGTTTAAACTTGAGAGCACACAGGCTTTGATTCGGTTATGCAGATGGCTTGAATGTTTAAAAACAGGCACAACATTAACTAGCATCTATGAATTATGTTTTTAAATAGCAGGAATGTAAAAGAAATCAAAAGCGAGTCATGTTCTTTCTTCAAGTTTTCCCCACATGAAAGAAATTCAGCTTGATTTCGATTGCTTCAGTAATACAAATTAATACGCAACTGAAGCAGCTATAATAGTAGCCCACGATTATTGAAATCCTGGATTTAATCTCAACAGTCTTAGTGTCTAGACACAATTTGGGTGGTCGTGGTGGTGGCTATGATGCTATCACAAATAAGCCCCCAGCACTGAATTATATTTCTTTTCTTACAGCAGCTAACGTTCTAATGTGTCTTCATAATTAACTGGCATGTCAAAGTTCTTCATTTCTTTTATCTGAACTTTTATTTTACTTAAGTTTGTGTACCAAATAGACTTCGGTACAGTAACTTTAGTGTGCTTTTAAAACAGCATAGTGTTCATGTTTACTTGAAGGCAGTTTAATCAGAATCAAAATTATTGGTCTAGTATGTGGGTACACACAAGGAGTTTGGTTCCAGCTGATGGTATCACTTTAGTACCATCCGGGTAAACAAACAAATTACAATATGCAAATTAATAATACACAGGGAAAACTAATCTCAGAATTATTAGACTATATACGGAGGAAGTCTGGATGTATATAATATTGTACATCATCGTCTTTGCTAAACATCAAAGCCTTGGTTGATAAAGTTTTTGTATTGTGCCTGTACTTTACAACTCAAATAAATAAAGCAAATGAAGCATGCAAGTCTTGACTTTTTTGCTTTGACTGCTGTATAAACACTTTTTGTTTTGATAGCCATTTTATAAAAAGGTGAAGCTTTTCAGCCACATCTAAGGCTATTGTTAAAAGTTATAAAAATGTAAGGAATAACATCGTGCTTTAGCATAAATATACATACTTGAAGGCAGTTTAATCAAAATCAAAATTATTGGTCTAGTATGTGGGTACACACAAGGAATTTGGTTCCAGCTGGTTAGTCTGGTTTAAAATATATCTAGTTTTATGCAACCCTAATAAGAATATATCTGTGATTAACAAGAATCCGGTCCGAGCCATCTTCATCGATATGGACAAAAAAATCAAAATTGTCCAGATAATGACGCTGTAAAACATGTCAGCAAACCAGAGCCGAGATTTTGAACATGTCAATTCAGATTTAGATGATTTAGTTCATACAGACAAGAACCCGAGTCCTAACTTTTCCTGTACTAACCTTTGATGGTACCTGTGAGTCCAGGGATAATGCACAGATTGTGATGCAGCCCTTTTTACGCGAAGCTGAACTTGCATATGAACTCACCTTATGCATGGAACAATGTTCTTACAGCTCATTCAAAATGTAGCCACTCGCATGGTATTTAACCAACCGAAACATGGTCACATCGTCCCTCTGCTGCGTTCTCTTTACTAACTACACATCGTCAGTGCAAAAAACAGATGCTGGCCTACAAGGCCAAAAATAGATCAGTACCAAAGTACCTTCAGGGTCTAATCAAACGTTGCACAGTCCCACACAACCTCGAAGTATCTAACCTTGCTCAAATTGATCTTCTATCTAGGACATTCAAGACTTTTCTGTACACAAACCAAAATGGTGGAGCTCGGAACTTTTGTCTTTTTTGGTCTTAAAAAAACTCACCTCTTTACCAAGCACATATGCTAGCTCACTTACTGTAAGTCACTTTGGATAAGAGCATCTGTTATATGCTGAACATTTTAAATGCACATGTTCTCCTGCCAAGGTCAGAAAAGATAAAATATCAAACAACATTTCTGCAAGATACATACAGCCTCTTGTTAAGTTTTAAAAGATATGGTTCTGACACCAAAATACTTTTTTAAAATGGCATCCTTAAGCATGCTGTTTATCAAATGGACCACAATACCTTGAAGGCACCTCATCAGACAACTTATTGTCTTGATCTCGGTCCGCCACTTCCGTGATCCACACTTGTTGTACTGAGTTTCGTGAAGTGGCGTTAATGTTTCAGAATAAGAAGTTTAACTTTTAGTGAGCTGACAGCATTAATGCTGAACACTGGACGTTATGTATTCTTTCTGTGTGGCTCGGTACCAATTGACCCACAAACTGGTACTAGTCTGCGTCCAGGGTGTTAGGGGACCACTGCTATAGATTACAATACATTTATTGATCACTGCAACTGTGGGCCAGTGGTAGTTCAGCTATAAATAATGTATATAATGCATCATAATGTAAATATTTTGTGCATATTGGCACAATCCTGCTGAAACTTATAGCAGTTATTTTCTCTGCCACGAAAAAAAAAAAATAATTAAAATAAAATTAAATACAACACAGTACTGTTCCTGTCTTGTTCACACTAAAGAATAATGTAGCTGAATGATTCTTTAAGTTTGCAAAGAAAAGGTCCAGTAATGTTTTCACTGGAGGCTTCAGCACTAAGTTTCAACATTTTCATGTGTGCCCAGTTGTTCTGCGGCACCAAGTGTAAACAAGTTTTCTCGTGGTTCTATTCAGCCTTTGTTATGCCCACAGCAATGATAAAAAAAGCTCAAGCTTACTCTTAAGTTTTATAAACTCTCACAGGCAAATGATAAAGTAGTATAATAAAATTACAAGGTATCAATTTAAATGGATAAAGATTTGCTGTTTCGTTTATTTAGAACAGAAAAAATAGCAAACCAAATATAATATAATAATGTACCAAAAGAAGAAATAATCTCTTCTTGACTAATGCTTGAACATAAACAGTACATTCTTTATTATTACAACTGATAAACCAACTAAAAAACTAAGTAATATAATGTACTATAATTTACTTATTAAAACTAAATCACAGATGTAACTTTTTCCCCCCTGTTCTGCCTAACAGCTCAATGTCCTGCAAATGAAGAGCTCTCATTTTCCTCAGGAGTTATTCTAAGTCCGGGTTTTCCAAAAAATTACCCAAACTCACAGACCTGTTCCTGGATCATCAGAGTGCAGCCTTCATTCACCATTTCAATTTATGTGGAGTTGTTTCAGAGCGAGAAGCAGTTTGATGAGCTGGAGATATTTGACGGTAAATAAAGTCTGTACTTATTGCAATTTAAGGTAATAAGATGTTTCATTGGGATACACATTTAACACAATTGTGTTTAGATATCTGCTTGTGTCATTGTCGAATTTAGAGATTTTTTCTATGTTACATTGCATTTGAAGCGTTTTGGTTAGAGAACTGGACTGGATTTGAAGGTTTTTCAGTTCAGTTCTAAGAATCAGGGTACCAAACCCAGTAAAATTATAATGAAGGTTTTAATTTGGTGTTTTTTTAGGACCTTCTGGACAGAGCCCGTTGTTGGTGGCACTAAGTGGAAACCACTCAACACAACTAAACTTCACAAGCAAAACCAACCAGATTTACCTTAGATGGTCAACAGATCATGCCACCAACAAGAGAGGCTTCAAAATCCGCTACACAGGTTTATATCGCATCAGCATTTCATAACACAGCACATCTGTACAATTTCAGTTCTTATAATGTCCTGCAGCTTTGTAATACTGCTTAGATTTTGTTCCTGCATAGCAAAATCATACTAGCATTAATCTGGGAATGTGAAATAATCAACATGGACAGCCTATTCTTTTTTCAAGATGGATCTTTGATTCTTTAGAGGCTGGATTTGGTTTTGGACCAAATAAATGAAGAAAAAGGAATTGCCATCGTTAATCTCTAAATTGACGTTTCGTATATGACATAATGGCAGTTAAAGACTATAATGGTTTTCAGTGACCAGTTTTTGAAGCCCATGTCTCAAATTGACAATTTGATCAGTGAATATTTAGTGTGAAAACCTGGCAGCATGCAGTTAACATTAAAAAAAAGATTTTAAGGCTATGGTAAATAAACATAGTTTTAAATAAAAGCCTTAGTATAAACTCTTGGCTGGGTGCTACTCTAGCCACTACAACGCACAATTGTGTGCTAGTTTGTGCTTGTAGCAAACCCAGATATATAAGTTGCATCAGAAATGGAGTCTGAGGCAAAAAAGCAATATAGATTTCAAGATGCTCCGTAGCTGGTTTAAATCTTGGTCCAGCAATGTTTACTTTTTATAGTGTAACACTATATATTCATGTTTTAGACTTTTATAGTTTTTCAAAAAGTTTGAAAAAAATCTAAACTGAAATATTTTATTCACCAGTGTTCAGATTTGCTTTATACTTTATTCTATATGTATATACTGTATACGTTCTACTATGCATTGAAAAGTAGCAAAGAGGAAACCACTGCCACCTCATAACAATCAGTACTGATTGAAAATATCAGAAGTATTTTTTTGGCTATTCATATGATTAGAGCAGTTATGAACTCTGCTGGCTGATTAATGATATCTGCATAGAGACAAGGAAAGACTGTTCTGGGTGACCAGGGTGTGCCTCTCCATACACAATGCTGATTTGCATTTACATTGCTTATTAATATGATCTATAGTATTTGATATTTGCAGAATGCAGTCGGGAGCAGAAGCTCAGCTTATTCTGTGGTGAATTTGCTTCTATTTTAAAGATATATTAGGTCTTTATTATAATTGGTTAACGTAGACATAGTTACATGCGGTTTATTTATTTTCATATGACTACTGCTACCTATCTGCCAAGGCTGAATAAATGACTTTGGCTCAGTTGGTGTTATATTGCATTTAATTTTGTAGTAAAATTAACCTGTTCTCTCTCTCTCTCTCTCTCTCTCTCTCTCTCTCTCTCTCTCTCTGCCTCTCTGCCTTCTCTCCAAAACGAGTCACCTTACGAAATGTAGCTTTAAAAAAGTGGCCATGCATGTAAAATGTTTTCTTTATGAGGAGCTTTAATATAAGTAGCCTAGTTTAGTTTTGATTTCAAATGTATTTTTTTTTATTTCCAAAGCGCCGTATTGCAGTATGGGTAGCCACCCCAAGAACGGTGGAATTTCTAACAAGACGAGAGAACGACCAGGCAGCAAGATTCACTACTTTTGTAATCCTGGGTATCGACTTGTGGGTCAGCGCAATGCTACATGCAGACTTCATCCAAATGGACTTTACCAGTGGGATGCCCCACCTCCACTTTGCCAAGGTAATCCCCACGTCATGAATCCTTCTTCTAGTTTTAAAACACTATTGTGTTGTAAAACTGCTTTCATGGCTCGAAGGTAAACTGAAACAATAACAGAGTACTGCCTGGTTTACACCACTCCAGTGATTCTGTCTTATCTTATCTTTGCCAGCATTTATTGCCTACACGTAAACGTTTTTCTCTTCCAGCTTTTTAGCTTTGTGAGGTTTTAAAGACATAATGCACACAGTCTCACTGCAATGTATGATGTTTAAAGTAAATTTGTTAATCTTAAAAAAAATCCATTACACCAGCTCATGCATCCAATAAAAGCATGCCACTGTTCATTCCTTCTCTGACACAAAAACATCCTCCCATGTCGTTTTTTTAATCCTAATAAGGGTCCTTGCATCTGTGTCTGATGACCCCACACACATATAATCCAGTGGTCTGCCTTAAAGCAGACATAGTGTCGATTAGTGTCTACTGCAGGCACTGCCAATTATGCTAGATGGTGGCAATCGCAGAGTTTCAAGCATATATGTTTATAATATTGGTGCTGGTGTGCTAGTGGAATATTAGGTGATGCCATGCCACTCTTTTTTCAATCAACTTGATAATTTCTGGCAAATACAAAAAAAAATTATGGTTTTTTTTTTCGCGACTGGTTGTCCCAAGTGCAATATGGTAATAACTATACAATGACTACACAAAGCTGTAAACTGATATGGGACTGTGTATTTAAGGCCATTGTACCTATGTACCAGATTCTGTAACATAAAGAAAATGCTTTTATTGCTTCTACACCCACCAAGAATCAAGATAAAGTCACGTTGATCAAAAGAAGTCTCAAAGGGTAATATTATATCTGCTTTCAAAAACATGTTTGACTTAATCCACTAAAGCTGTGATCCCTGTGATCCTCAGTGTTTAACACATTGCTTGCACATGGTCACTTCCAGTAAATGATTGCCTGTGACATCTTGTTGGAACATATGAAGTTAGTTGTAGCCTAGTGTTTAACATACTTAATGAAATTAAAAGGTTACTGGTTCAAACCTTTCACCACCGATCGGTGATTAAGCCATTGAGACACTTGATGTGTCTTGATGTGCCACCGTTAAATGAATGAAAGTCAATGATTCCCAAATAGGGATTACGGCAGTTAATGGGGGTAAGTAGCTTGTCTAACGTCTTTGAACTTGGACACAAGACACAAGTGCCAAGAAACTGGACAAGTGCTGGTCCATCGCAGTATCTCCGATTAACCAGACTGTATGTATTAACCAAATCACCTAGCAAAAAGTCATTCAAACACATGGCGAACATGCACATTTTCATAGGAAATACATGGCATAAATATTAATACATTATTGCTGCCTATTTTCTTTCTTTTGCCTTCACCACAATGATAACCTATCCATGTTTTTTTCCCCCTTGTTCCGGTGCTATATTCGCTTTGGGTTTAGTTTACACTACCTGCAACAACACTTTGCTTTCATCTGATATCAGTACAATAGTTATAGTTACAGTATGAGTCAGTCACATTTCTATGGGGACTGATTGTGTCAATATTCCTTTATTTTTCTACAAATTATAAGTGGCTTCTGGCCCTTTCTCTATCAAACCTGGCTAGTTATTCCATCTATAACAGGTGTGATTTACTTTGTTTCTCCTAGCAGGACAAACCTGAGCTTCTTCTTTAGTGGAAGTGGTTCTTTTTATCCTACTTTTAGGATATACTCCTATACTTTTATTCATCAAGTTTTTTTCTACATTGTATTTTTTCTCTAATGGCTATAGTTTAAGACTGTAATTGTTTGATGAGCTTCTTTACTGGAACACATGTTTGCTGCTGCCTTTCTTTACATTTTTCTTCCAGTTCACTGTACTAAGAATTCAATTTAGCAAATTAATCACTTTTTAGCATCAGCATCTGGAAATTTTTGGGAGTTTTTGAATGAAACATTGTTTTTTTTTCACTGAAAGGCTTTACTATAAATTTAGTTTATGCATATTTTGTTGTTTCATTTTTCATTGTAGTGTTTCCTTTTTTAGATCTTAGTACGACATCCTGCATCTGCTGCCAGTGTGCGTGTGCGTGTGCGTGTGTGTGTGCGTGTGTGTGTGTGTGAGAGAGAGAGTGTGTGTGTGTGTGTGTGTGTGTGTGTGTGTGCGTGCGTGCGTGCGTGCGTGCGTGCGTGCGTGCGTGCGTGCGTGCGTGTGTGTGTGTGTGTGTGTGCATCTAAAAAAATCTCCAAATATTTAACCTTGGCAAAAACAATTAAGCAGTGATGGCTAAGTGGTTAAGATATTGGACAAGCGATCAGAAGGTCACTGGTTCAAGCCCACTATCATCAAGTTGCCACTGTTGGGCTCTTGAACAAGGTCCTCAAAAAATAGTGTTCCATTATAATTGTAAGTTGATTTGGATAAAGGTATCTGCTAAATAGTGAAAATTTAAAAATATGCGATAATGTGCGATATTCTTGCAATGGTATTCTTGTAAGAGTCAAATATTTATTTCCAAATGCATGCACTGGTGGATCATAGTATGACATCATGACACCTATTAGTGGGTGGGATTTATTATGCAGCAATTTATAAATTTTATCATCAGAGTCGACGGTAGTTTTACAAGCATAATGTTTTGAACTACTGGGTCATTGCAATTCTTAAACTGCAGCTCTTGTGGGATATTACTGGTCCTGGTTTATCAAAACTGTTCCAAGGAAGTTCATGGAAAAGCAGAGCTCATAAAAAAACTGCCCTGTGTGGTCCAACAGACAAGCTACTTAATTTCATTTTGCTAAACTACTTAGCTGGTTCTGATACAAAGGTGGCAGAATACACAGTGCAATACAGTTTGTTGGAAACACAGACAAGTAGATTGTATAAATAATAAAGAATATTGTTTTTAATTTGAGAAACATATTAATTATCAAATGATAATTTGAGTACGATTCTGCAGAATGGAATCCTAATGAGACCATTTGTATGATTTATCACAAAGCTGGTTGTTCTGCCATATCGATATTATATGAGAAATGCCCCCTCTGCACTCATTCAGATGTCTGCATAGACACTGCAGCAGAATATTTTCAACCATTGATACAAAAAAAATATCTGATTGTTTAGTCATTTGGGAAAGAATGTGTCACCAGAAACAGGTTATATATTTGCATCAAAGCAGGAACGGGTTGCAAATTTATGCAGGGATAATTATTTCACAGCGGTGTTATGTGAGCATGCTTGTTTTAGTGAGATTGGGAAGCAATTACCTGTGTAGTAATGTGGCTTACTTGGTAACACACATACACACACACACACACACACACACACAAACAAACATACACACACACACATACGCACACCGACACTGACTGCATTCCAACAACGAATTATAATAGAAGTATGAATGTCTCATTATATCCTTCATCCCTACATGGTTGTAATCTATTATCATCTGAAGATGGTTATCATCAATCAACATAGCTTCATGGTCGTAGATGTCTTTAATCTAAAGAAATGTTTTGGTTGCAATCTGACAATATACAAACTGATTCATACAGGCATTTTATCCATACCAATGTGTTTTTTTTTAACAAAACACAACATATCTATTTTTTCCCAAAAGTGTGTTTAACCATTAACCATTGGCTTTAAGGCTAAAAATATCCTAGATGGTATGCAGTGGATAAAACTCTCACATCATAGAGAAAAGTCTCTGGGGACAATTCCCAGGTCTAGATGGTATGCATTCCCTCCCTTTGTGAGGTTGTCCAACATGCCAAAATGAAGTGAATTAAAAATACACAATTACCCATCACTGTTATTGACACTTAACTTAAGTGACACATTGTGTGGAAAGTGTGCAAATTGGGATACCCCAATTAACCCACTTACATTCAGGAAAAGCCAGTCAAATTAATTTATTTATTTTCATGGTTGAAATATTTGCTAGCACTTATATTTTTCACGGGTGTTTTGGTGGCTGACTGGGTAGTACTGTCACTAATTTTCAGGGTTTTTTTTATCCAGGAGTTTGTATACTCTTTTTATGTCTATGTAAGTTTCCTTCAGGTGCTCTGGTTTCCTCACGACCTTTTTGGTTTGGCCTATAGATGTGAGTACAAGTGTGCCTATGTATGTGAGTGCAACTGCACTGGTGTCTCGTCCAAACTGCTTCTGTGTGTCGTGCACTCATTGAAACTACTAACTCTAAAATAAATACAACCCAGTACTCTATTCTTGGCTAACACTTAAAAAGAACATTCAAATTGTACACTATGGGTCAAAACTGAATCAATAAACAAGATAAATAACAAGAAACATTAAATACCCAACAAGACAAGATACCATGAACAAAATAATAAAAAAAGTCAAGCCAAAAACCAGAATCTAGATCAAACCAATCATAATGATGGGGCATTGTTTTATGAACAAAGGGCATCGTCTTGCTTCCATCAGTTGGATCATGGTTTGCATTGTGATTTTTTTTTGTTTTGCTGTATTCTCTTCCTGGTGCAGTCTTCCTTTTTAACCTGGGCTTCGAACCAGCACAATAATGCACTGGTTTGTTCAGACACTCTGTGCTGGTACACAACTGAAAAGGATACAATATACTCCTTAGTATCATTATAAAAACAAAACAAGACAGTCAGAAATTGTATATGCTAAACAAACTTAATAGTTCACTAATAAAAAATATTCTTTAATTCTGTAGTAAACTCGAAGCCTTTATCTTTATGTCAAAACACCAATTTGTTTTAGGAATCTTATTATACAGAAAAAATTTACTGTTGCTGGAAAACCTCAACAGGGAGTATCGTTATAGGTAATGACTGAGATGGAGATGACATCAGTCGAGGGACTGGAGATTATGGCATTAATATTCTTCACTTATCTCAGAGAAAGTCTGTGTGTGCTGAGCCGGGCAGCCAGAATGTAAGCTAATTAGAGCCAATCATTTCCTCAAATGACGGGAACAATCCGTCACAGGGGTCAGCCTAGATCAGCAAGAACTCAGACCAGGGTTTCTTTTTTTGCCCTCCATAGGATAAGGTCTGCCTTAGTAGCATTTTTAATTGGTACATTTATTTCCCCTCAAGTACAGAGAACATCTGTTTACCAATGTGCATCTTTAATTTTAATTACAGCTCTGACCCCAATTTCCAATTAACTTCTATTAAACAGAGTTCCAGGCAAAAAATGCTGTCCCAGGCTGTGTGTTCCCTACCATGAATGGCTGACTGAATAAAATATGGTTGAAGAAGACTTGGATGGAGGGGGGAATCATCTCATTTCATTGATAAATGAACAGGTGCATAGGATACACAGATAAAGAGTAATTTGTCTGAAATTTATTCTTAAACAACATTCCAGGGAGTTATTTCATGCCTGACAGCCCTTAAGCCAGTTGGGGTATCGAGCATAGCAGCTTTAAGACACTTAGACTACACAATATTCAAATTATCATGACCACTTCTCATTTTTTTATGGCTGCAGCCTTTCCCTTGTGAAGGAAGTGACATACATGCAGGCCAGATGGGATCTTCCTCACTATTAATGTATCTTCAAATATAACAGATATTAAGTGTCGAACGAGTGAACATTCAATGCAATATTATTGGATAAGGCAATCCCAGCATGCATTACAACATGTTTTCATTGAAGTATTGTTGTAACTGTCATAGTTCATTTGTTCATTCGTTCCCTCCCTCTCTCTCTCCCTCCTTCCTTTTTCCCTTCCTTCCGTTCTTTCTTTCTTCCTTCCTTTGTGGAAATCCATGTTTGCTTAACTTAATTAAAATCTTTAATTTTGTCAGTTAAATAGACAATAAGGCAATGACTTGGAGTCCTATGTTTTTAGATAGCTGACTATCGTGGCACACATTTTTGATCATACCTAATCTCTTTCAAGATCTAGCATATTCTAATGACATCAAATTATTAGTCACATCACCAAAATAACTTTAGGAGTTGGTGTATGAATAGATATAGAGATGTACGGAACAGTAAAGGCTACTGTACTACAGTAAGTCTTGTTACTTTCTCTATGTGATGAGGCTACTTTCTCTAGTAACATGATATTTGGTGTATTTCGAATGACAACATTAAAACATACATTTTATTAGACACCCATGTCATGTGACATTATGGTAACATCGTGCTGTGTTTTGAATTGCAGCTGTATCATGTGGTATGCCTGAATGCCCAGGCAATTGCTCTTTCCATGGCCTCCAGTACACCGTGGGGAGCATGGTGAGGTACGAGTGTGATGAAGGATACCGGGCCGAGGATACTGCATTAATGACTGCTACTTGTATGGAAAACGGTTCCTGGAGCAATTCGGCTCGTCCTATGCGCTGCTTACGTGAGTACCGTCTCTATGCCAACCGCATGGTCAAATTGCCATAGCTTAATTGAAAATCCTCTCTCAACTCCATTCACCCTGTCTGAGAATGATGTAGAGCTGGTAATTGTCTGAAATGACTGATAATGACTCGGTTTGTTCTCCGGTTAGGCACTAAAACTAGGATAATGCTATGACAGGGCATGTCCCTCGCCCACTCTTACTTCTTGTTCTGACTGGAATTGGCAGTGGCCTCTGCAGCAGATATATGCCCAAAAGCTAATAATGGCCAGACATTATGCATTCACAGGTCAACATTTGTGAGATGGTCATTAAGATTAACAATGAAAAGCATGATGCAGCACAAGGGATTCTCAGACGTCTGTAAGAACTGAACTAATAGCTGTGGTTTTATTTGATTTCTGCGTGATCTGGTTCTACCATTGTGTAGAAAAATATACTTAAATATACCTAGGAAAATTAAAATAACTCGGTTTAATTAGTATTCTAAATGGTGATTTTGCTATTGCAAGTGTTTTTGTAAATGTCTACTTTTTTAATGACATTTTGACACTGGGGACTTAGAAAATAGTTAAAAAGTCTAGACAATTAATTATCTATGGCTCTCATTGTCTGCTTGGTACTTGTCTGTGTGTTCGTGGGCCCACAGGTCTTTCTCTCTATATATCTCTAATTTGTAATATTACATTACATTACATTGCATTTAGCCGACGCTTTTATCCAAAGCTTTTTTAGTATTACTGGTTCTGATAGTAAGGATCTATAATGCATCACAGTTGCAGATATGTTTTAGCCACCAAAAATGAGACCAACACAATACTATGTAACACATGTAGTATATACTATAGCAATAGTAAGCCAAATTAATCAATACAACACCTATGAAAGTAACTACAAAACTCATACATTATTGACTATTACATGTTTGTATCCTACAGCAATCAAGTGTCCCAGCATTGACAGCATGCTCTCAGAGAACATGGTGTGGCGTCTGATCTCAGGCTCACTAAATGAACTTGCTGCTCAGATAATGTTAAGCTGCATTCCTGGCTACTACTTGGGGGGTCGAAGGACGCTCAGGTGCCTAACAAACGCAACCTGGGAAGGACTCGAGGAAAAGCTGTCATGCAAGAGTAAGTACACCCAACTAGAACAAGCAAGCACACAATTTATTACTTATTGATTAAAACTCAAATGAAATACAGATTACGAGCAGTGCATGAAAGAAGTACACAGGATAAGTTGAATCAAAACTCTTAATATGCAAAATGCTAACAATGCTAATTATAATATTATAGAATACTCATTTTCACCATTGTGCTTTTATAAACAGTTATTAAATGTATTATTATTTGATTTAATCGTCCTTATTTAACCCAAACCATGCAGCTAAGCTAAACATTTATTTGGACTACATGGTAATTTATACTAAACCTTTAAACAAAAACTAACATACTGAACAAAGAAATTACTAAGCTAACAGGAAACATCCCTACAACTTTCAGTAACGTTATGTAATGTTGTTCTAATGCTATAAGCAAACATTCTCACTGTAATGTTACTAGAATGTTCTATTAAAGTTTAATGTACCCTTGATAAAACTGTAACAATGAAGTCTTAGATACTTATTCATATCAGTATATGAACATTCTACTAACGTTTGTTAACATTGAAGGATCTCTTTATGTCTCTTAGTCAAAATTGAACGATCTGAAGAAATCATTTTAAATGTTCCTAGAGTATACTAATGCAACCTTCCTGAAAGCTTAAATGAGTTTTAGGTCATGTTTTTTAAATGTTTTATATACGTTTATAAGGGAGAAAAAAAACGTTTAAAAAACTGGCCAAAATAAAATGTTGCACTGCTAATTGATGGAACGTTAATTTGTCCAGTTTTATTAACAGTCTCAGAATTTTTCCCCTTAGAGTTCTGACAATGTTAAAAGAACATTAAACCCAATTAAAGATTTTATGAATGCTATAGTAAAACATTTTAACAAAGTTTAAAATGATTTCCTCTCAAGGTTCTGATTTTTTTGTGGAACTGTTTTATCAAAACGTTCCTTCAATGTTATTCTGCCCAGTTATTTTGCCATTCTGCCAATTTTTTAAAATAATTAATTTACAAAATGTATAAGAACATTTATATCATGTTACATTTTAATGAAGATTTAGAATTGTTACAATTTTATCAAGGTCAAATAGTGTTTATATGTTCTACTGACACACTGACTTCACAGAACTTCACAGTTGTGGTAATGTTTCCTGATAGCTGGGTATAAACAAAGCTAAACATAACTTAACAAAAACTAAACAGAATTACACACAACTAACAGGACTAAACAAAACAGACAAGTGTGAAACCAAGTCAGACATTAGCAAAGCAAATCAAATTCGGTGGCAAATAAGCAATATGCAGGAATTTTTGATCCCTTCTCTCTAAAATGCCTTGTTACCAAAGAGGTCCTCTTTTAATCAGAAAAAGAGCATAATGGGTAAATTTTTACGAAAACAAATCATTATTTACTTATGTGCTGGATTTTACATGATTCAACATTTTCTTTCCGCTACCATGAATAGCAGCATACGTATATTACCTTTTAAATCAACTAAGCATTGCATTTTATTAGGTTGTTTAAAAATATGCATGTTACTGCCAGATAAAAGGGAATTTATTGTCATTAAATCTGACTGCATGTCTAGGTGTGTTAGTGCTTAGATTAACTGTGCAGAATTGCTTTGGGTATGATGCAGTAGAGTGCTTTCCAGCTGCACAGTTCAGACTAAGTTCAGACAAACACAGGATTCAGACAAACACAGGATTCAGACAAACACAGGATTCAGACATGATCTTATGATAAAGTGTACACCTATCTGGAAGAACGTTATAATAGTGGATTATTAATTGCTATTTACTAAAATTACTACTTGCTACAAATATTTTATTTAAAGAGTACATCTGTTAATTGTATTAATTCCAGAGCCTTTTGATTATTATTAATAAATTATTCAATTCTGTCTAGTTATTTTCTTTCTTGATGCTAGTCATAGTCTTCACTTCAATTTGAGTGTAAACAGAAGTCATGCTAGGCAGGAATAGCATTTAAGGTCAGCTCTCGTCATTAGACAACTTCCTGGGTGTGAAATGTTGCAGCTTTCCTCTGTCATTCGCAGTTATCTCCTGCGGGGATTTGGCTTCACCTCCTAATGGTAAGAAGATGGGCACACTGACCACCTTTGGTGCCACTGCTATCTTCATGTGCAACACTGGCTACACGCTTGTGGGTTCCCACGTCAGGGAGTGTCAAGCCAACGGCCTCTGGAGTGGAGTGGAGACGAAATGTCTGGGTACGTTATGCTCTATGTTTAGGGTTCAGTACTCTTATAGCACATTTTTTGTTTAATGGGAACATTTTGGGAGCAACAAATGATCATGCACACTGCTTGGAGGGTTCAGGAGCGTGTTGCTCTCTGTATGTGCAACACTTATAATGATGTCACTGTGCTTATAATACCTCCAGCATCCGTATCTAATCCAGTTATATCTAACCTATACTGAACCTATTGAAGATAATGTGTCTCCCAGAAAACATTTTCTCCCAGAAAAGACATTTTATTATCATAATTACATATTTATCATTATTACATATTTACATATTTATTATCATTATTACCTGGTAGCTTAGAGTCACCTCACGGCAAGATGTCCTGGGTTTAATTCATGAGTAAGACAATCCGGGACTTTCTGAGTGGCGATTACATGTTACATCTGCGTGGGTTTCCACTGGACTCTGGGTGATTTCCACATTCCAAAGACATGCGGTTGCATGGATGGATGGATGTTTACATGTTCACCCATTTTGTCCATGTCGGTTTTCTCCGGGGGATTGGCTATACACCCAAAATCTAATTTGGAAACACTGATCTGGGATTGGGATACATATACCAGTACGTTGTAGTGCCAGTCCCAAACCTGTAGACATAGAAAAGTTGTATAAGGAAGGTCATCATAGATTTCAATAGACATTCACTAGACATTACATGGTCCCTCATTTATTATTCATAAAAAAATTATAGCAAATGATATAGATGGATTTTGACTTTTTTCATATTACTGTTACTGTAAACTGTAAACTGTTTAGATTTTTCCCTCTTTTTTACGTGTTGTAAAACTCCACGCATTCAACTTGTTTCTGGTTCTAAGATCATTTTTTATTTACCCACACCCGCTAGGCAGGTACGTTTTTGTCTGTATTTTTTGATCTTCATCGTCTTTTTCTCCTGGAGGAACCCTGCTGGTATTACAACTACTTTTGAACGTTATAATTAGGGCCGGGACTTTAACGCGTTAATTTCGATTAATTAATTACAAAGATTTTAACGCGTTAAAAATTTTATCGCA
>JAOTRQ010045457.1:0-16670 GCA_028565875.1 Hoplisoma paleatum
ATTGTTATCCGGAGCAAATTTTTAGTGAAATGGTTGGTCGTTATCCGAATTGGACGCTATCAGGGGCGTTCGTTAACTGAGGTTCCACTGTACTTCTAACAATAAAAAGGAATACGTTTAATTTTAGAAAGGATAGGTAGGGGGAGGTCTGACACAAAAATTCTATTTAAAATGGGTTTAACTTACCTGCATTTTAACTTAGGAAACCAAAAACAATAATAAACCAATTAAATTCCAAGGGTCCACTGTACTTATACAATACCAGGCTAATGAATTTTCTAAACTCTAGCTATTATCTATTTTCTTCACCTCTTTAATGTGTAGAAAGTCTTTAGCATCAAAAGAAATGGCGGTACCAGCAACAGGAACGTCCTCATCCAAAGCACCACAGTAGCTGACATTCGTTTTCACAGCAAAGGCCACGCCCTTCGCCTACGACAAAGAGAAAGTTTTTTTATTTCTTTCATCACTATAATCATAGAAGTAAATGTTCTAAACAACATATCATCTAAATGGTGCATATATCTAAATCTTGCACACTGAAAAAGCTAGGTTATGTGACCTTAGCTCTCTCGAGTTGCACCGTGGCCTGCTGCTCTCGCTCCTGACGGCCACTCTGCTCTTCCTCCAGAGACACATCTGAGTCAGATGGTCTGCTCGTGTAGGAATCAGCTGAACCCTGTAAACACAGTGACTCACAGTTATGTTCAACCACCAACTCAAACCCTGCCACCTCACTTGTGGTAGCGCAATCTTGTCCCAAAATTTTGGACATTTTGTAAAATGCTTTCCAAAGAACAGTAACATATCTCGCTTATCCAATCCTGGAGCCTATCGCAGCTTTTCAGTCTGACACACAGAAACACTCTAAACAGGGTTCTAGGGCAAATGTATACAAACACTAACTCAATTAACCTGACAATGTGTTTTTGGACTGTGGGAGGAGTCATGGGAATAACGTATAAACTCCCCACAGAAAAAACCCAGACTAACCAATCTGGGGTCAAACCCAAGACCTTCTAGTTGTAAGGCCATTGCCCCACCATTGTTAAAAAAAATCTGTTACTCAAAACACACAACATAAAAGCTGACAGACAAAATACGAATTAAAAAAGTTAATAATCTAGGTTCTACAATTCTTATCAAGTGGGGGGAAATCATGATAATAAGGATCATAAAAGGTATTTTTTATTCAGTAATAAAATACTAAGCATGTTATTACCAGTCATAGCCAAGTGATTAGGGTACAGTACCAGCAATTTGAAAGATGTCTGTTCAAACCTCACTGGTATGTTGCTGTTGGGCCCTTGAGCAAGGCCCATTAGCCCCAATTGCTTAGGCTGTACATTGTAATAATAACTGTAAGTCACTTTGGATAAAGACGTCTGCGGAATGCTAAAAAAGTAAACAAAGGTACTAGGTTTTGAATGCTTTGTTTATGATCCAACATTTAAAAGCACTCACTGTTCAATTTTCAGCAGCTACAACAACCTATCAGACTAGTCACTAAAACCGGAGAGTAAACACAAACACAACAATACCCTGAGAAACTTGACGTCCCTCTAGCATTGAGGCGTTGAATCACTTTGCGAAGAATATGATCTCTAAATAAAAAATAAGTGTTCTTCAAGTATAGTGAGCTGTATGAGGAGCAACCCTAGACTACACCTGTCTTATACCTCAAGATGGCGCCCACCGTGGCTGACTCCAGCAACCAACGTTATTTTCTATTTATTTTAACTTTAGTATTTATTTTAAACATACAATTCACATTACTTAATATATATATATGATTGTGATCCCCTATCCAGAATATTGTAGCCTTACTTACATATATGTAAATATTTTGTAGGTTTTTATCCTATTTTATCTCTCTTAATTGCTTTTTTTAACATTTATTTAAGACTTTATTGGTGAATGGAGGAACAGCAAAGTAAGAATTTAATTGTACAGTGTATCTTATTGTATATGCTGTACATATGACAACTCTTAAATCTTGAATCTACTATGCTTAACATATGACATGAACATTTTCAAGTATTGGTTTTATTAGTGATGCCTTTATTAACACAGTGCTGAATTAGCTTTTTTTGTACAGACATTACTAGCTTAGAATTTAGAATACTTTTTTACACAATGTGCTTGTTTTTACACACTTCGAAATAATTCCTAATTTGACCCAATCTATGCAGTGAAACACACAATGCCCAATGCTAGTGAACAATAGCATCAGTGAACATGTCATTAAGGGTTTGGTGCCTTGCTCAAGGGCACTTCAGTCATGACCTATCGATTCTCGGAATCAAACTGGCAATCTTTCAATCACAAGCCCAGTTCTCTAACCAACAGGCCATAGCTGCCGTGTTCTGTCTACTATTTAAGCTTCTTGTTTGTGTAAATCTTTGCTTTCAACTTTTATTTGTGAAATAAAGAATTCTTTTTATAAATAATGCCCCGACTGTTGGAATTGTGGTTGTATTTTTCTCGTTTATTGGCTACAAGCTCTAATAACCATGAAATTTATTTAACCTTTGATTTCATGTTACATGAAGTAGTAACAATTAATGAATTTCTCTTGTTTTTGTTTTTTCCTTATCTGTAATTCCCTCTGTGTGTGTGTGTGTGTGTGTGTATGTGTGTGTGTGTGTGTGTAAGGGGGAGGGGATACACTGCTGACATGTCCTTATTTTAGCTAAACCATTCTGATGCCATTACAGCACTATCTTAAGAGCCACAAGCCCGTCGAATTTCCATTATTCTACAGCTTTCAGATCTCAGAGAATTTTCCACATATCAGACAGATAATGTTGCAGTTGCACTATTTCACTTCTTATAGAGCACAGAGACACACCAAAGTAGTAGAGTGCTAACATGGAGCTATGTTTGTACCCAGCTTTTGTCACAAAATCAATACCAAAGCTTCACCCTAATTCACAGACAAGAAACATCATGGGCCATGAAATGATGCTTTACAATTTGCTTTAATATTTCAAACTAATGGTTTATGTGTAGACTTGGACATATTATGCCTCTTTTTAAACAAGTTAGAAAGGGTCTATGGGCTCTACAAAACATGCCCATAAAGTTCTTTGCACAAAATTATTTTCACAAAAAGTGTCACCCCCTTTTTTGAATGCACTGTTTTGTACTTCAATGCTAATAAGATGTTGCCAAAAATGCTTCACCTCCCCTGTGTGTGTGTTTAAATCATGTGTATCATGTAAAAAAATGTCAGAAAACTTACTTTCTTAACACACATTAATTCAAAATTATTTTATGACGACTATGTTACTCGACTTGTCAGTGCAAAACAAGAACACAGTCATTCATTTAGCAAAAAGTACACAAAAAGTCAATATAAGTACTTTGTCAATATTTGTCAAAGCAGCTTATTTTCCTGAAACTGTTTAGAATAATTCACAGAAAACTGAAATGTCTATAGGAGGCCAATTCTACCCTGTCAATTCAGTTGCCGGTAAAACCGTTGTTTTTGAGACACTTCAACCCTTAAGACAGGTTATGAAGTGTTTTATAGCTTTACCCTGTAATTCGTTTTAAAATTTTAATTAAAAACTGCTGTCATCGGTGGCATTTTGGGGTTAAAATCTGTTAAATGTTAATATTTTGTAGGGCATTACCTATAAGCACAGACCTATCAGCTGCTTTAAAAATGGCCATAACAGGGTTTTTTTTTCACGAAAAAATTGATATAGCCAAGAGAATCAGGGTTCAGTAACAGATTGCTTCTCTCTCTTTCTCTCCTTCAATCTCTCTCTCAATCTCTCTCTCACACACACAATCTCTCTGTGTACATTTGCTACCGTAGACTGATGATCATTTCAGGACACTTAATTATTCACAACTACATTTTACTGTATACATATATGTCAAGTATTGTTGATGTGATGCATGGTGAATCAACAATTTATGTTGGTCCAGAATCTATTTAATCCTAGGTTTGGTTAATACCTATGATGAATTTATCATGTTTGTGGGAATTTCCTTTGGATCTTGTTTTCTTTCACCACACTCAGTAAATGCTTGATTTCAGCAGATTTTGATTTAAGTGACTCATCTCATCTAGAGTGACTTACAGAAGCACTAAGGGTTAGGTATGGAGCATAATATGGGGCAGGGAAAAGAAAAAAAAGACTACTGAATAAGGTTGAGTGGTAAAGGACTTAAGAGATCCACATTAGCATGACGAATCATACATTATCTAGGAATTGATACATTAAATAAATTAAATAAATAGACAGATAGTAATTTATTGATCCATTTAGAAGGTTTCTTTAAGGAAATTAAGGTTATGGCAGCAGCGTCATTACGCAATACTGTTAAATAAGTAATAATAAAAAAAGATAATAATATATTATAAAATAATATATAATTAAAAATTATAAAGGAAAAATAGGTAACATGTATCTATGTGTATAAAAGTATATAAACAGTGCATATAAAAAGTGTATAAAGTATTGCATTGTCATGTAATGTATTTCGTTTAAAAAAACAATATACAGGTATGTCGACTAAATGACACAATTAAGTAATGTATTAAGTTATACCGTACATCACAGGGACATTAGATTCCCAGCCAATTTAAAATTCTCATAATTATACACTGAAGCTGCAGTCATTTTCCCAAAGGTTTTAACAGTGTCTGACAGTCATGTTAATTATTACAGAAACTGGCTTGCAAAAGCATGGTCAGCCTATCAGCTTCTCACAGCATGTACAGTCAGCCGAGCTCCACACATTGGAAAGTTACCCTCAGTGGCCAGCTGGGCTGTTATTTCCACCATGGTGCCAACTCAGCAGTAATGCAGGTTGGGTTAAGGATAATGAAGAGCAGAGCCTCGTTCAATATTTCCCCAACAGATGACAGCACAAAGGGCTGCCAGTATGCCGCTCAAGCTAAATTTCTAAAACATGTCTGTTCTTCTAGGATGCTCGAATAATTTCAAATAACAACATTGGCTGGGACATATTGTGAATCACTGATAATGTTATTGGCCTAAATATTTGAACTCAATGGTGTAAAATGTCCTGCTGTCCTGTACAAGCGCCTGTCTTGTCTGCTTAAGCAAACAAATAAATTAATCTTTAGCACATCAAATCTTACTGTAAACCATAATATTTATCTTCATCCTATGAAGCTTTAGTTTCATTATCAAGTGTTTCAATTTCCATCTCTATTAATTACTTGTCTTCATCAATATGGCATTTTTATTATGATTAAATCTGCTTACTTAAGGCTCTTTTGAAATGACAACAAATGTTACAATTACAGTATTTACAGTATAATATATTTATAAAAAACTACAAATTAAATTTTAAACACGTTTAGGTGTGGTTGTTTTCAATCGCAGTCAATTGCAATCACGTAGATAAAAACTTGTATATCTCAAGGAAAAGCAAAACTATTAAAAGCCATTACTGACAAAAGATATATGTATATTTATGTAAGTAACATATTTATAAACAAATAATATTTAATATAGCAGAATTTCTTTGGTAATGTACCTCGTAACATGACTCGGTATCGACAAGTATCGGCATCCTACTACTATGCCTATTTTCTTACATTGCAAAAGGGGATTCACCATGTTTACAAACTGGCAGCCAGAGTAAATGCAAATACTTGTTGCACAGGTTTCTTGTATCTGTTACAAGTGCATGTATCTGTTTTGATTGTCCTGACTGGAAAAACTAAATAAGGTCACTGAATTACTTTTGAAGCAATAAATATAAATATATCCTGAAAAGAGCCATCACAGCAAGTGAAAGTAAGGTTTACAATAGTCATCCCATTTGCTGAGGTTGAGGTCAGAGGCTCACGAACGCTTTAGAAGCTTACTGTGTGCAGACTAGATAAACACAACCACACTGGACCCAAAAAATATGACTCAAACTGAAAAATATACTATTTGTATATTTGTGTCAACATACAATATTTGTTTAGCCATATATTAAACATACAGGTATAACTAAATTGAGATACCTTTCACCGACTGCTTTTGCCTCCCATCAATTTTCCAGACATAGCCAATTAATCTGTGCAACAATGAGATCTGTTCGACAATGAGATTTGAACCTATAACTAGTGCGCCAGAGCAACAAACTGTTGCCCCACTGAGCACTCACTGGTGTTTTAACAGGCTGATCGTTGCTTGTGCTGAGAGCAGCAGACATAATCCATTAAAGAATTTGGCACTGTGTGTTACAATTTAATGTGAAATTGAAGTGCAGGGTGCTGAATCCTCAGTGTCCTGCGATTCTATTACACTGATGCATTTAAATTAGATTTATAACATTAGCAATATGCCTAATGTTTTTGTCAATATAGTAATAACAGAAAATGATCACGCCAACAAGAAAAATGACTTATATAAGATGTATGATCAATCGCTCAATTACATTTTGTTTATGGACCAGAACAAAGAAAAAAAGAGATACAATTAGAGATTTATAGAGCACAGGCAAATAAGAAGAATGACCAGATTCCATCTGGCACTGTGCAGAAAACCCACTATTACACAAGAACAAGCAAGACTTCTCACAGACACTGACTAAGTGAGAATCAAAACCCGCAGAACCAAAATTCAACTGGTGTAAACGTAAAAAGCGAGATGCTTCCTTAGCTAGAGTGGACACCGGATGTCCTTCCTGACACACACATTTACTCAGGGTTGGGACTGGCTCTACAATGACCTGCATAATACATCCTAGTGGTTAGTTATATATAGAACAATTAATTGTCTTCAATTAACCTGACCATGTTTTTTGGACTGTAGGAGAAACCAGAGTATCTGGAGGAAACCCAGGCAGACACAGGAGGAACATGCCAATCCCTCACAGAAAGGAACTTCGACAACCCTACTTGGACAACCCACTGAGCTATCGTGCTCAGTTATTTTGGCAAACAGGACCACTGATAGTTTCACTGGACTTGACATTTATCCATTGAAACATTTTATTGCACATACGAAAATGACATTTTTAGACCATTTTGATACAAAACATTTTTGTTATACAGTAATTCATTGATTTGATACCTCAAATTATCAAGGTTCACACACTGGCAATTTGAAGCAATTTCAATTAAAACAAAGTTCAAAATTTAAAAACCACCCAATAGAGATCCATAAAATAAAGACCAATAGGAACAGATTGTGTTGAAATAAATCAGCCAACAGTAGAAGTACTGGGATGTAAAGCTGAACAGAAAAATGTTGTCGTTGTCTGAACTTAATTACACAAAGTACAGGATATAAACATCTTGGACCGGCAAGTCACAGCTGTGATGTCACATCACCTCAGCTCGGTCATCCAGCTGGGCAAGAAGACCACTTTAACAAAGACTGGCATGTTGTTTACTTAGGGTTGAGGCAGTAAACTAGTAAGTGTCTTTATAACTGATATAAGTCTGGATGATCAGTGAGCCTCTACAGAGATGAGAAATTAGTACATTAATCATGGTTTGTCTGTTCATACAGTTTTAATTCGCATTAGCACTCACCAAGTGCTGGTGAACAAATGAATTCATGTGTGTGTGTGTGTGGAGGTGGGGTAGCTTGGTTATGCTCAGCGCAGAGGAAGATTAACACAATGTCGGAAGTCATGGGGAAAGATGCACAAAAATAAACGTCAATGTTTATTAAGTGAGTCCAAAGCTTACACATGCAACACATTCAAACAGTAATGAAACACAAACACTTAGCAGCAATACATAACAAATTACACACAAGATAACCACAAATAGGCAATTAGCAGCCTAGTGGTTTAAGAACCAGACTAGCAATCAGAAGTTCATTGGCTCAAGCCTTACCTCTGCCAGGTTGCCCTTAAGCAAGACTCTTAACCCTCCATTGCTAAGCCTGTATACTGTAACCGTAATGGATATAGGTGTCTACTAAATGCTGAAAAAAATTAATGTAAGTAGTATTTCTAGCAATATTAGCTTAGAGAACATTAGCATCAGAGGTACGACTGAGCTGGAATATTGATAACATACAATCATGAGACCTACTTTTCACAAATAATAAGCGCCCAGCTTATGTAAATTAAATAAGCACCACAGACATGTTTTATTTTTGTAAAAATCCCTTACAGTCAGTATAGAATCCAGGTACACATTCATAATGCTGAATTAGTTAAACAGGACACGTTTGGTTTGAACATGCATTTTGTCATCTAATTTTCTGTTTACCAACTGAAACATCACTACACTGACTGATTAGAGTACACCTTTATAAACTTTATCTTTATAAACTAACTGCGAAATGCAAGCGGACATTATTATCTACAGAAACTACTCACACATTTTGTTAGATGCACAGTTAAACAAGAAGTATTGGGAAGTTAAGTTGGATAAAAAATGATGCTGAATTGAATTGTTGCCGCTGTCTGACCTTAATTACACAAAGTATACATTTTGTAAGTTGACTAAATGCACAGTTAAACCACGCATAACTTATAAGTATAGCAATATTTATTATTATAAACTTTCAGTATTTTTTGCTATCCTGATAAGCTATTACTGGCATCGGCATTAGAAAAAAAACACAATGCATATCTGACCAAGTTGTCTCAACAAACAAAGTTAAATGATGTTAGATGGAAGACAGCTGAGGCTACAGCCATCCTATCCTTAGCTTGGGGACTTTATATTTTTCTCATGCTTTCTATTTTTTCCTTTTCCTGGGCCTCAAAGTACTTGTTGGTATCCTAATAGCTATTACTGGCATCAGCATTGGAATTGACATTTCAAGCATATAATGCATTTTCAAACTAATCTATCTCAATAAATACAGCTAAATGTAGTCAGATAACAAATTGCTAGCTCATGCTAGCTATGGTCAGAAGCGTCGCTAAAAACGGCAGTCCAGAGAAGTCAAAACAAGAACTGAAGAATGACTTGTGTTTACAAAAACCGGATTAGCAAACTTCTGATAAAAAAGCAATATGCTAGAAATGCTCAAATGAGAACGAAGTTTGAAGTATGTGGTGCATTGTTCTGCCGTGCAACATTTGTTTGTAGGAGTGATCTGCATAGAACGATCACACACAACAAAAACTGTATCAATGACCTCAACAATAAAAGTCAATGTCTGAAACATGGAAGTCAAGTAAAAGACATTCTGAAAGCTAATGATGTTAAACTGATGTGTCCCTTCATGTATGTCTGCTGTTAAAAGGACATCCATGATGGAACATTGTTAAAAACAATGTTGAACAAACTTTTTAAATGAAACATGGATATCTAACCATATATGTCAAGATATGGCTCAGCAGACTACAGTAACTTGGCCCTATACTCAATTACATGTTACATACAACCTCAAGCAAGAGATAGGGCTTTGCTTTTTGGGAGTCATATACTTGCAAGTCACACAGTTCTTATTATTTATCATGTACTTCCAGCTACCATTAACACATAGTGTAAATGTATAATTTGAACCTGCACCCATCTCGAATTCATTTCTACATAAAACAACATGGTACACACAGACCCTAGTAGTACCACCTGCCCATACTTACCGCTTCTGAATCTTCGAAGCCATGCAGGTACAAATTGTCGTACATGGAGCTCTGATACTCCTACAAGTGATTATTAATTAACAGATTAACACAGAAGACAATAAAGGTCAGCAATGGCAATTCAATCCTGTCTTCTTCCCAAATCTTGTTGTCACTGAGATGTATTCCTGAGCAATGGATCCAATCCCTCACATTATACAAGGAAACGAGTATCTCCCGAGACACAACGGAGACCTGGCATTTTATCATCTCATCACGTCGAGTGCAGTAGAGCAGTGCTTTTGTCAAATCCCAGCTTGATGACAGATCAGGGGGTGGGGGTTCGCTGCTCATTGGCTGGCACCAGCTATAGTCACATCGGCTAAGTGCTCTCTTTCCTTGATGATAAACACTGGGGGGAGGATGGAAGAAAGCTGAGGCTACAGCCATCCTATCCTCATCTTGGGGACTCGTTGCCTTTTTTTCTCATGCTTTCTATTTTTTCCTTTTCCCGAGCCGTCCGTTTCATTCTTCATGTTACAGTCTGGTTCGCTATCGCTAAATATAATGACATAAATTGTGTAAAATTTCAATTTATGTTGAAATTACAAACAACCCTGCTAGAAATTCCAATAAAAACATATACTTGCAAATAAACACTTTTTTTCAGGTCAGCAAAACAACTTGTTGAACTCATTTTCTACTGAGGTGGAGTGGTTTAGTTCCTTTCTGTGTCGAGTTTGCATGTTCTCCCCTAATGCCTGTGTGAGTTTACTTTGGGTGCTCTGGTTTCTTACTGGTCCAAAGACTTGGTAGACAACCTACATTGTCCATGACTGTGTTTAACACAAAGTTGTGAACTGATCAATAATGAATACAGAGTATCATTTCCTGACATGATTGTCTACAACATGCCATTTATATGCCAAAGAAACAATCAATCAACCAAACAATCAAATGTTGGTGGGCTAGTTTAATATACTGATGCAAATATTCAAATTTATTACAATTCATTTAATTATTTTTATAAATATTGCCCTTCAGCTGATACATGCAGAATTCCACATTTTAAACACCATGTGCTGTAAAATCATGCTTAGTATGAAATAAATGATTCCAGTTGGTTTTATCTTAGCTCTTTCTGCAATATAGTTTCTGGTTGATAGCAAATGTTAAAGTAACTTTCTCTTTACCTTTTTGTATTGTAAATCAAGGTTGTAAAGGTCATGATCACTGCCCACTGAGACTCTTGGGAATTATTTGTAAGCCTAAAGCTGCACATAACATCTTACATAACAGTTTACACAGTTTAAATATTTATTTTATTTAAAAGATGCAATATTAACTTTATATTAGATATTTGCGCATAATTATGACAAATGACTATTGCGACGCTACAATTGTAGCATGAATGCGCATGCGTGCTTCAGTGCAGTAATAGAGCACTAGAGCCCTCTAGCGTTCAACAGGAGAATTAGATGCTATATAAGATGATAGATAGATATATAAATACTTTATTAATCCCGAAGGAAATTAAGGCCTCAGTAGCAAGTAGCACAAATCAAGACAAATAGTAGTAGTAGTAGTAGTAGTAGTAGTAGTAGTAGTAGTAGTAGTAGTAGTACTACACACAGTACAGAGATTTACATTTACACATATATAAAAATAAAAATTAAATTTAAAAAATGTGCAGGTTTGTGTATATAAAGTGCGGCTGTGCTGTTAGTACCTGTGCAGATGAGTGCCCACAATGTGAACACATGTGCTCACCCACATTTACATATTATAGACAACACATTCCTGTTACATTCAGTCCTCAGTTCCTCCTCACCCCCTCCGCATAGAGTTAAAGAGCCGTATGGCTCTGGGAACAAATGATTTCCTGAGTCTGTCTGTAGAGCAGTTCTGTGACAATAGTCTTCCACTAAACACACTTCCCTGTTGCAGAAAAGTTGTGTGCAAAGGATATTTCTGATTGTTCATGATGGTAATTCATAATAATTCATGGTGATAAATCAAGCATTCTACAAGATACTAGGTGCCCAAGGTCATTATTTCTAAATGATTAGGCTGTATTTTAGGATCTATTATCCCATATCGGATACTCCATATTGGTGATACAAAATGATAGGTGTGAAATGAAAAATCGTGTAAAACGGATGCAGAATTATTATGCAGAACAAGTTATCTGCCTTAATTAAGTTACTGAGGTTAAAAAATAGAATCCACAAGTCTTGATGAGCAAAGATGGAGAGAATACATCAACAAATGCCCGAGATTATGCTTAGAGACGAAATGTAAAGATTTTGCACATTTCCCCCTCCACAATGCAGATCATTAAATAATTCTACACAGTTGAATACATTTTTTCAGTTTGTAAAAGTGTCTAAGTTCAGATTAAACACTCTCATCTGCGGTTAATCCAGTGATGAATTCTTAATGCAGTCTTGTGTGAGGGTTCAGAGATCAAAGTTTGGCAAACCTTTGTCAAGCACTTGAACATACAAGTTATACATTAAAATACTTACTGTACAAAACTTTACTGTGCATTAAAAAGCCTTATTTTAACTATGATCAAAAACAGCATCAAGTTATCTGAGCTAGGAGGCATCTGGGGTGGACCATTGCACCATGTTTTCTGCTTTGTCCTCTGCACAGTACAAGAAAAAAGGGACATATATGCATGTACACACACACACACACACACACACACACACACACACACACACACACACACACACATATATATATATATATACAGTATGTGTGTATAGAGATAAAACTGTGCAAGGTCTGTTATAAATTATTATGATTTTTAACTATAAATGGGTTCATTTTTTGGTTTTTTATTTCAAACAAATTCACACACTCATGCATGTACAAACTTTTTCCTAAATACTAATCAATTCTTAATATGAACAAAGCAATCAAACAACAATAAACAAACAATAACACATACATCTCCAATCGAGTAAACAAAAAATCTGGTATGAATTTGAAAAGCTTTAACAAGTTGAGACATTTACAATATTTTCTGTTTAGTTTGTTATTAAAATTAATCACTGTGTTGATATAATTATTTAATCAGTTTTACAAAATCTTGTAAAGGAGGAAATTGTATGTCTATTAGTGGTTTGTCTGTGAAAACTGTGATAAAGACAACTAATGACAAGAAGCTACATTAGCTTATGCCTGAGGCCAATGAAGAATTATAATACACAAATCAACAGCTTAGCCTTGCTGTGAGCTGATTACTAGTTAATGGTGATAAAGTAAGTAAACAAAGCCATTAACACTCGGGTGAAAAACTCTATTTGTTAAATGTGCCAGTAATTTAAATAGTTAAAGTAATTTCCTTTGGCATATGTTGACTAATCACTTTCTAGCTTCACTCGTCTTAAATTAAGAGAGACAGAAAAGAAGAAAAAAAATTTCAGGCTTCACTAACAATAAATTATTACAAATATTAGACATTAATTTAATGTCAAACTTATCCAGAACTAATCACCTGCCTTGTAAGGAGGTTGACAAATCACTAAATTAAAATACTGGTGAAAGACACTTCTCTTTTTAAAACATTATCATTTTGAATAATCTTTTTACCTCTGTGCCTGTAGCACACCGCAGAATTATTCCATTACATTAAATCGAATCCAAGTCTTGAAACACTTACTTACATATACTGATGAACACACTAGGGGGCAGCAATGAGCACATGTGGCTGGCACGATGGACAACCCTAGCCAAGGTGCTCGGGGAGCACTTAAGGGTTACGTGCCTTTCACTGCAGTCGCCTCCTGTCGACTCTCAAACAAGAATCAAATTGGCAACCTTCCGAACACAAGCATCATTCTCCAACCACCAGGAGATGGCTGCACCCAAGTTGTCACATCTTATTGTGTGTTCAAGTGGTGCTGTGCGATTTCCTGCTAGGCCGTTCGGCCGGACACCACCCTAGCCTACTGGACGCATAAATCAATTAATCGTAGTGCCGATTCCAAGCTCGAAGCAATAGAAGAGCATGCCAGATCATTTCTAAACCAGCCATGATCCACTGTGGTGACCCCTCACAAGAGAGGTGGAATTTCACTCATTTGTGGAATCTGAATAAGAGAATGGATATATTAGTATTTTGTAATTATGTTTTAAGCTGTGTAACAGCAGATCAAAAATGTGGAGAGCTGATGATTAGTTTCCATGACTGCAGCTCAATGCCTGAGTCATATTGCTTTATTGGAGTTGCTTTAGCATGTCCATGTAATTCTAGACAAGTATTTGAGTGGGCTAAGTTAAAAAGCAAATGTACAGTATGGTAAATTCATTACAAAAAAATTCCAGACTAGATTTAATTAATACATTTAGAAAATGTACTCAGGAAATCTGGATATAATATAGTACAGTGAATTATATACAAAAGAAATCTAGGGAATATAAAACCATTGTCAACTAATTATAAGTTTGTAATAAACATATTTCGTTTAACCCATAAACTTATTAAAATCTAGTTTGGCACAGGACATAGTGCTACTGCTAAACAAACCTGGTTGTAGGTATTAGATACGTGTCAGGAATCCACTAAACAATACATCACAGCTTAAATTCCCAAACACCAAAACATGGACTCCAGAAAACTGTTATTTTTAAACAATAAATAGTGAGATAGTCCTAGAGCACATTGTGGTGCCATCTCATCCGTGAGTAAACAATGCCAGCGTCCAGTTACTCCTGAGAAATCAGAGAAATTAGAAATTTCTGAACCACCTGACCCCCAAAGCATAATTTCTAGTTCCAGTACTTACTGTAGGTACATTGATGATGGATAAAAGTCTGCACAACTCTTTTGTATGGCCTGTAATAATGCAGCCCCATAAAATAAACGCTTCAATGTATTAACGTTATCTGCAATCTGAGCCACATAAGCTATTTATTTGTCTGTACCAGCCACCACAGCCATCTGGCGTCAAATAGTTTTAGCTGTTCAAAAAACTATTGGCCGTTTGTGGCTTGTGCTTTGGACTACTGTCTGTAAGTACGATGTCTTCTCCCTGCTGTTTTGGAGCTACATCATTTATATTATTTTGGCAAAACACTCAGGTCATTTCAACTGATCATATTTGTTTTATACACAGTAAGAATATCCTGGGTTCAATCCCCATAATGAATGGTCCTTGTCTATTTTGTGTAGAGTTTGCATGTTCTAACTGAGTGTTTAACTCTTGATGCTCCGGGTACTTCTCAAATTCCAAAAACACAGACAGGTATGGGTATATATCCTATGGGTATATCCTATGGGTAGCTAGCCATGGGAATGCGTAAACCAGGGCATTGTAGTGCCATTCGGAAGCCAGGATAAATAAAGAGAGTCAAGAAGAGCATATGGTATTGATGATATAGATGATGCCAAATCAATGTGATGTGCAAAAGTTATGAAATAGCCATTGGCATTCACATTTTTGGAAGAAAATGTGTGTATCAGCTCAGAATGAAAACCAGATTGTGGGACATGGTACATTAAATAAACAAGTATTTGATTTATGACAACTAAATGTTTAAGTACAATTTAAAACTATTGTCTCTGTCTTAACTGTTTGACCAGTTAAGAGTTTACACACAAAGATCGAAGACATAAGGTCATCAGCCTCTTAGACGTCCTCACCTGCCACGACCTTGGCCAAGATGAAACAGCACTAAAATATGAAATGAAATCCTGACAATAATTTTACTTTTAATTTAAAAGGCACACAATGCAATCCTTACATTGGCTCTCCCTTCAGGCCTTGGGAAAATAAAAACTAGCTGCTGACGAAGCTGTTGTTATAAATACCTATAGTAACATTTCCCCAAATATAGTCCAATACATTTATGGCTTTTTCACACATATATGATTATAATTATGCTGCCCTGGAATGTAATCATCACTTTCTAAAGATTAATTTACTTTAATGGTGCAAGACACCAAGCATTTCACTGCACGTTGAAATAAGATAAACTTGGAATGAAGGAACATCTCACAACCACGTTACATGGTCGTAACTTTAATTTAAATATGCAGTCAATAAATCAGGCCAAAACTAACACAAAGTAAGAGAAGCAGTTGTTTACCTGAGCACTGTGTTAATCACCAAAATAAAGTACCACTTCCGATCTCTACTGAGACAGTGTCCTTAGGGTTTGTCATAAAGCAATTGTAGTGTAATGTATTTGGGACACCAACTCAGGAACTGTTTCTGGGAATTGTGGTTTTGACCCTATGGACCACAAGGGCAGCCAAGAGAACACTCATTCACTATATAAACAATTATTTAGTCATGACTGACCAAATAATAATAAAAAAAATGCATAGTGTACCTTTATATCTACCCTAAGATTTAAAAATCCAGTTCAAAATCGAAAAGCCCAAAGCAATGTTATCTCAAGAATATCTTGAGATTATACTTTGTTTATTAGTGACTTACTTACTGTATATCATGAATTATGGTGGCATGTGTATTCCAGAATAGCCTTTCTCCAGTACCCATAGCAACTGCTGTATCCAACACCGTGACCACATTAAATTATAATAACTTTACAATAGACATTTGCATTTTTCAATGAGCTGCACAGATATTCTACTTTAAAGCTTTTGCTTCTCATTAAAGATGAATGAGACGTGGTGAACTGAGTGCCTGTTGCAGTTAGGCAAACTGACAGATATCGACTCCCTCAGGAGCACCGCATTCAACATCCGTTGTACTCCAGTGGAAGGTTCCATTTCACCCAAACATGGCCCCACTGTGCCATGTTTCACACTGATTAATAACTATTGTACAAGCTCCAGTGACTAGAAGCAAGGGTTCCATAATCACCTATACACCCAAATAGTAATTAATAGCAAATCATTTCCAAAAAAGTGGAGGTTGCTAAAACAATGCAAATTAATTAGCAACGATATTAAACTGCTACACTCGGTGCTTAAGTCATCTGTATAACACATACGACCGTGCCACTGCATCATCTGTTCTATCTATCTCTATTTTACCCTTCAGTCGAATTCGACCCTGGGTTACTCTGTGTACCGTTACTGATCCCCAGAGAATCTCGGCAATTACATTTTATGGGGTAGGTTGCCAGGTCTTTCCCCAACCCTGTATCTCTACAGGGATCTTGTGTGT
>JAOTRQ010045468.1:0-16669 GCA_028565875.1 Hoplisoma paleatum
ACACACAGACTCACACACACACACACACACACACACACACACACACAGACACACACACACACACACACACACACACACACGATATACGAGTCGAGCTCTATTGAGCTGATCTTAAGATCCCCGGTGTTAACACGTGTGCGTGTTTGAGACTCACTTCCCCATCCAGGTGGCGTAGCTCTCGGGCAGCTTGGGCACAAACAGGACCGATCTGCCCGAATCCACGTGGATGGCGCCATAGCAGTCGGCCTCGGTCACACCGAACGTCCAGTGGAAATACGACTCCTGAACACAGAGACGGGCGTGGCACTCAGCACCGGGTCACACCGCCGCAGTGCCACATCACAAGAACACGGGTTCGAGGGTGGCACACCAGGGTGGAATCTATCATTGAACAATTAACCGCATGGATGTAAAGATTTCGTCCAGGCAGCTGTCATTACGACCTCTGCTGGCTGATTCAGGAACTGCACACAGACGGAGGATGCTGATTCAGATCCACACATGAACCGTCTCGTTAAAATAATAAATATTAACGGAACGATTTGTGACACCGGTGAGACCAGTGTGTGGTCACCAGAAACACACACACACACACACACACACACGCACACACACACACACACACACACCAGAATAAATGCCAAAAAGATATAAATAACGACTGATTAAGTGGTCCGAATCTCTGATTTAGTGGACGACTCTCGAACCCGATGCTGTTATATAACACACACTGTCCCAGACACTACACACATACACTGGTGTGAATACGGTCAGCAAGTGTGTGTGTGTGTGTGTGTGTAACCTGTCTGAACAGAACATCTGTATCAGTGCAGTATCTCTGCTTCTCTCTCTCTCTCTCTCTCTGTGTGTGTGTGTGTGTGTTACCTGTCTGAACAGAACATCTGTATCAGTGCAGTATCTCTGCTTCTGTGTGTGTGTGTGTGTGTGTTACCTGTCTGAACAGAACATCTGTATCAGTGCAGTATCTCTGCTTCTGTTCGCCCCCCTGCAGCAGAACCACAGATTTGGTTTTCAGGGACTTTTTGGTCCTCAGAGCCTCACAGAGACGCCGCCGGTTCTCAATAAACAGAGCGGCCGAAACTCTCAGAGTGTCCTTCCCCAACCAGAAAACTGCTTTTCTGTTACACACACACAAAGAGAGAAAGAGAGAGAGAGAGAGAGAGAGAGAGAGAGAGAGAGAGCTGTGAATTTGTAGCTTTAAAAACGTTCCAATAAAATGCAACTCAGCATGGTTTTTTTTCATGGTTTCTTCTCGCTTCCTGTTTGTTCCAGTTCTAGCACAAAAAACCACCATCACATGTTTAATCCACATAAACGTTCTGCATCGATGTTCAGTATTCCATAAATAAACAAACTATTAAGACACCATTTGGTGATTATTTGGTAAGAACCAATAAGCATCACCCTATGAGGTGGGGAGGCCGTGGTGTAAATGTTATATAGATAGATTTAGATAGATGTTTATAGATAGATAGAACTTTATTGATCCCTTTGGTTGGTTCCCTCGGGGAAATTAAGGGTAAATTAATTACACTCGAAGAAAAAGTTAAATAGGTAAAAACAAAAGTAATAAAGTAAGTAGGTAAGTAAGTAAAAAAAACTATTCTGTCTCTGTACATAAAGTACAATGTGTGTAAAAATAATTAATAGGTGAAAGTATTGTGCTTATGTGATAGTCCAGTTAACTGTTGTTCTGTGTATGTTTAATAATTCGCTTCTTGGTGGGTGTAAAGAAAATATAAACCTCTGCGGGCCCTTAAGAGTAAGTAAGTACTACACAACAACAACCATTAGATTGTACGGGTGACTTCGGTATCCTGTAAGCAAAGGGGACAAAGTTTCTCGTGTTTAGTTGCTGATTTTGCCTAATCATACAACAACCGGATCACTCAGTACAGCTCGAGAGCCACGACGTCGCAGGTTTGGTGGTAAACGAGGTCTCATAAACACCTCATATCAGGATGAGATAGAACTCAAGATTAAATCAGTGCACCAGATCGTTCCAAAGTCCTGGAGAAATAAAGCGATCAGAGAGCAAAAACATTACAGACGTTACAGACAAACGAAAGTAACTACAGAGTCACTTTAGATTAACAAGATTTCCATCATGAAATAAATCACATTCACCGTCTGCAGTTACACTTTTGTAAACAAGACAGAAGAAAAGTAAATAAAAATAAACCAGAGACATCAATCATGATCAAGTCCATCTTTACATACAGGACTGTATCCAGCAGCATTATCAGGACTTATATATATATTAATCATATATTAGTAATCAGTGTTTATATATTTTGTATTCCAGTGTGTGTGTGCGTGCGTGCATGTGTGTGTTATTCATGGTTTTACACTTTTGGTAACTTTAATGACGTCACACACACTCACACAAACACACTCGTGGATGATTTTGTGTCTTCAATTTGCCTCACCTGCATGTTTTTGGACTGTTAGGAGAAAACCGGAGTGCATGGAGGAAACCCGGACGAACACACACACACACACACACACACACACTATATATATATATATATACACACACACACACACACATATATGAGTAAACACACTTTTATAGCTCTTACATAGTGCTTAATGTTTAATCCTCTGTAAAGCAGAATGGACAATACTATATATATATATATATATAAAGGCTGTTTTGTCAATACACACACAATAATTACAAATGCATAATTAGTGTTTTTATGTGTTTTAGCTTAAATCACTTTGATGTAAAACCCTGCCAGGGTTTGTTACTCATATAAATAAAAAAGAATCGATATTTTAATAATAAAACACAATTAAATCATAATAAGATGTAATAACTCAGTAATACACAACACAACTTGTAATTTCACTCAAACATTCCCAAACTATTAACAAGACCGTGACGCATCAAAACAACTTAATAAGAGTCATGAGAACTAAACAAACATAAAGATAAATATGAAATAATGAACATAAAATGATGATAATAAGACGGAATATAAAATCTCTCTCACCCATCCGCTCCAGCCATGTTGCTCGCTTACAGCAAGTCACGTGACTGAATCAGCTGATACACAAGCGCCTCGTCTCCTACCGACGGGGAGCGGTCCGGATCTTTTTCAGTGAGTCGAATCAGATGACTCGGCTCAGCAAAAGTCATAATTATACAGCAATAAACCTACAACTAATATGTAATGTAATGTATCTGATCTTATTTAAACGATTCAGTCTTCGGCAGAATCAGCGTCATTACGTTAAACAGTCGTGTATACGGCAAATTATTACTTCTCTGTTGGTTTTCACTGAGTGAATCAGTTGATTCGCAAGCGCCACGATTCCACAAGCATGAATTAGGTGAATCAAATCAAATTGCTCGGCTCAGCAAAAATAATATATTAGAAAAAATAGTAATGTTATTATTTATTTAACTAGTTTTGCGGCAGGATTAGCATTTTGACTTTGAAAAATAACATAAAGCGATTTTATTACGTGTGTAATAAACGTTTGTTTATATTTCATCTTAGTCAGTGAATCTGACTGATTCGACTGACGATGACTGGATAATCGTAGTGAGTCAAATCAAATGACTCGGCTCAGCAAAACAACAACAACATATAACTAATTAATCTTATTTGCTTTAAAAGACTTTTAAAAAGTCTTTGGAACCTTTACGTTGGCGTCATATGTGGCCTGGACTGTTATTACTATTTTGTTGGTTTTTACCAGGTGAATCAACTGGTTCACAAGCAAAATAAGCATTCTGGATCATTTAAGGGAATCGAATTAATTCCTTCGGCTCAGCAAAAAATTATATATTAGAAACAATAGTAATCAATAGTAAACAATAGTTGCAGCCAACAACACAACACTTCCTGTGGGACTAAAACGTACCGCTCAACTCATGCACGGTGAACGTACATAAAGTATTTATAACGCCAGTATATCGTGGAAGTCACAACAACTGACACTAAACTATTTGTAATAATTGACAGAAAACAGATGGATGGATTTTATTTAAACGTGGAGTCTTTACAAAAGCAGTAGAGACCGACAACAGGAAACGTCATCTTTTTTTAAACCATATGTTTATTTCACGATCTTGGATGAGCATGAATAATTTTACACTCTGTAAACAAGAACGTTTCCATGATTCATCTCATGCATACGTTCAGGATGTGGAAGAAATCTGTACCATTGAAAAACATTTATTTTCCACTTCAGTTTTTGTTTCCACTTCATCAATCTTCATTCCTGCATTCACACTTCAGTTTGAGCTCCGAGTTCTTTTGTGCCTTTTGAAAATGAATATCCGATACAACCGAAAACCAGAGGTTACAATGCCGGGGCGTAAATCTTAATCAGCCTCTGCCTGAAGTGGCACTTATGAAGACCTATTTCCCTCATCGCCAGGCGAGGGGCTTTATTGTCCGAAACGGCAGCTTAAAAAGAACGAGCCCCTCGGGTCTTTCCAAGGCCAGTCAAATAGAAATAACAATCGTCCTGCACCATATAAAGTTCTTAATGCAAGGGCGGTTTCAATCTGCAATCTTCAGGAAGTCTTTTTTTTAATGTGAACCTCAAAGGAGAGTCGCTCTACCTATACGTCGAGATGTTCTGCCAGAGAATATGTGTCTGTTTTTATTATTATACTTGGCAATGAAAGATGTTCTTGATGCAGCAAAAAAAAACAACAACATTACAAAATCTAATGATGCAATAAATCATATTGAAGAATAACGAAGCCACGCCAAATCATTCCAGCCATGAGTAAAATGCAAACTTGGACTCTCGCTGGACGGATTTGGTTCCGTTTCTTTCCTACACGCGCCGGACACGAGAATTATTTATACAAACTCCATTATTTTTGTTGAGATTCCGTTCAGAAGCATCGTTCTTGGTTGAGCGTGTAGCAAACTGATGCTGCGCTACTTTATCATCACAGGAGGATATTTTTTCATCTAAAGACATAAATCGGATGGAGCTAAATCTGGATGATAAGATCTCTTAGACAAGAATGATCACTACTCCTCCAGGGAACAGAGACAAAAAGAGACAACAAGAGAGATTCAGTCAGAAAGACACACACACAAAAAAAACGAAAGACCAAATGAGGCAAAGTAAGACAGAAAGAGATAGAGAGACATAGAGACAGACTGGTGGAGAGACAGACAGAAAGACACACACACACACACACACAAATTGTGAGGAATGGTATTCCTCACACTCAGTCTGGGTGCCTCTGGCCCCGCCTCCTTCTCCCTATGGACACGCCCATCCTGATGGCGTACACCTGCAGCTCGTGTTGGACTAATTATGTGTATTATTTAAGCTTGTGTGTTTCTCAAGTCTGGGCTGGTTCATTGTTTTGTTTCTGGGTCTTTGTTCGGTTCTGTTTGGTTTCCTGGCATCTTTGTTTTTAGTTATTAAAGTAAGTTAATTTAAATTCTCTTGAGTCTGGCTGCTGGTGTATGGGTGTGGCATTTTAAGAGTCCCTAAAAACCAACATATTCCTAACACATACAGTCACCTGGTCACTTTACAATCACTATCTGGACACTTCATCACCACTTGCACACCTTTACACACTTTTTCTTTAACAAAACTTGGATTTCTTATATTCCTAAATCTTTATTTGAATTAAATGTTCTATAACACTTTCTCATTGTGTTGTGGCAGTTTTGTACTATTTATGACTCTGTGGGTGACAAATAAATCTTGATTTGATTTGAATCACTAAATAAAACACTATAAATATTAGTCTTGTTCATTGCCAATTTATTGTGGGGACTTTTTTTCATTATGTAAAGTATGAAACATGATTAAAATTGTTGTTGTTGATTCTTAATGTCATGCCAGCTGCTGTGGCTGTTATCATGGCTGGATAATAATTGTCCAAAAGAAGAGTGATTATAAAAATATTAAGAGCTTGAATTATACATAAATGAAGCTTAAAATCTAATCGCTAGTTACTGATTTACAGACTCAAATGTATGAACAAAACACATTAGATATACACAAAGACAGTATTGTGTATAATTGATTATGTATAATTGATATAACTGAGGGCAACTGGACAGCTGTTAAAGAAAACTGCTGGATTTGCCCTAGGCTTTATTAACAATTTAAAACAATTATAAAAACATTTGTAAGACAGGCCAAACAATATTACTTTTTGGGGTTATCATAAAATGACTGCCACAGCATCTTTTAGTAGAGAGTTGTATTATTATTATTATGACGATGATTACGGCTATTTTCCTTCTGCTTCTCTTTCTTAAAATTTTTATAATTTACATACCTTATGTCCCTCATTCCTGATCTCATCCATAGCCTGACCAAGACGATCAAAAATGCCCTTTTTGCCACGTTGTTTTCCAGATAACTGTAAAAAATATAAACAGGAATTTCAGACTTTAGATGTTGATGGTGTAATGGAAAATCCAGGAACGTTCTCTAAACGTTTTAATATGATTTATAGGGTTTCTGTGGATGATGGTCTTTGTTCGAACCAACCAAAGAGGTCCCATGATCCACTGTCTAAATGAGACCAGATAATTGTAGTGAAATCAGTTGTTTTCTTATTTGGTTGGATTAAAATCCAACGTTTGAGGACATGTTTGAGACACTTGATCTAGTGTGTGTGTGTGTGTGTGTGTGTGTGTGTGTTTGAGTGTATGAGTGTGTGTGTGTGAATGTGTGTGTGTGCGTGCGTGCGTGCGTGCATGTGCGTGCGTGCGTGCGTGCGTGCGTGCGTGCGTGTGTGTGTGTGTTTATTAGGTGAGATGTGAGTGATACAGTATATATAGGTTACCTCAGTGTTATTGAGGAACATGTGCAGCACTTTGCTTTTACTCAGGATGCTGTGGGATGCCAACTGCTTGAGGTAAAACTCCAAAGCTTTGCTGTAAACCTTCCAGTTGTCTCCTAGTGCCAGAAAACCTACAGGAACACAAGCTTAGCAACACCAAAATGTACTGATATTTCTGAAGAGCCATGTTTACAATCCCAGCATTAGAAGACGCTGTAATCTAAAGCAACATATAAGTATGACAAAAGACAATTTTGAACACTTATGGGTGTTGCTCTAGGAAATAACAGTCGTGAAACTTGAGCCCACAACCTTCTGATTAGTAGTCCAGTACCACAACCACTAAATTATCAACTCCCTACTGCTACTTTTTTAATTGTTAGTGTGGCTTACACTAGTTAATTTGTAATGTTGGTTACAGAGTATGGATTTACATTTTATATTTACATTTTCAGCATTTAGCAGACGAGTTTTATCCAAAGCAAGTTACAATACTTACAGTATTTAATCTAATCAATTGAGAGTTAAGGGCCTTGCTCAAGGACCCAACAGCAACAACTTAGAAGTAGTGTAGTTTAAACTGGTGTTTTTTGGATTACTAGTCCTGTACCCTAACCACTAGGTTACAGTTGGTCTAGATCACAGAGATATACAGGGAATTGTTCGAATCATTTAAGCTTTACCAACTTATTCCTAATTAAGGTCTCGGTAGGATACACACTGGGTAAATAGACTAAACACCCGAACAGGTCGCCAGACTGTTGCAGGGTACAGAGACAAACACACATCTGATTATTTTAAATTATATACAGAACAAATGTAAACATTTCACATGCATACACACCGACACACACATTGCATCATAATTCTTGTGGATCTGACGTACCAAGTTGTTTCAGGGCTTTAGTCTGTGTGGAAGGCAGTGGCCTGGCTGGAAGAGGAGGAAACTGTGGGGGAAATATGATGATATCAGAAGTACAAAGTGATCATGGGAAACATGGCTGTTGTGTAGCTCTGTTACGATTGGAATTTCAAACACTCTGGATGATGTGCAAGTGTGTTACACATCTGCACCACTGAAACATCCATCATAATCGTTTTTTTATGAACATAATGATAAAACTGTACAATAGGAAAACTTTAGAATTCAGGATGAATTAGAAAAACACACATTTTACTTTTGGTTAACTTTACATTATTAAAATACAGTGATTACATTAGGGGAATCATCATATGCAGTGTAATCTAAGAGTCACAGTTAAAACCTTTCAATCAACAATAATGATGCAGCATGATCATAACAGCAAACCAGGCATCACTCACAATGACTCCTTGAATTCCTGGAACATCCTCCTGGGAGAAAAGATTTTGTTGAAGCCAGTCAAACTCCTCATATGTCCTAAATACACAGATCCCATGACTGCTGCTAGCCTGTAATAAAAAAGTCACCACATGCAATTAGTGTTAAAAGTGCTGATTTATGAATCACTAAAATATTGCTGAACAAGTAAAGGTTAAAATATCGACATAAAAAAGTTTGAATCCCTTTCATTCCTTTCAACACCTTTTTTTTTAGAGTGTAGTCGCGTTCTCACCGTCTGTGACGTGATGGCAAAAATAAATGTATCTCCATCCTGTGTAATATCAGTAATTTTAACACTGCTGGCATTCACACTTGAAGCTGATTCTTCTTTAGATCCATCCTGTAGTAAACACAAAACTGTCAAGATTTGTGTCAAATAAAGTTGGGTTGTCATTATATGGCATATTGATTCTGTGTGTGCATTTGCCAAACTGTTTATAAGTCTTGTAGAGACTTATAGAACATATAGAGCTTAGCTGTTAAAGTATAAGACCTTTTAATAAAAGCTATTCTATAAAGCATTTAAAAACTTTGCCACATTTCAGATTAGTTTATCGGCATTGTTATAGATAATAAAGACTCACCATTATCTCCTGAACTGCTGCAGTGTTTTATCTGTTGGTCTAATAAGAGAAAAGCAAAATTTCTTCTATCAGTGCTCCACTAACAAAAAACAAAATTTCATTTATATCTTTTAAACCTTCTATAATCAGACCATAAGAAAAAAGCTCTTCACCACTCCACCTCCTCGTAAACACGCATGAAATGCTCACATGCAGCTATATTACTGTGAGCAGGATATCCTCAGTGTCAAAGGTCACTATAGCCTCATGATCTGGAATTTTTTAACCAAGAAGCAAATGTTATTGTCAAGTGTAAGTGTTCAGTGTGACAGAAAGAACCGACAGAAAGTAGTGTGTCTGATCATTTAAAAAGTAAATCATTCAATAAGATGTTACAAGACAGTACTAAACTGTTAACAATAATATATTACAGTCTCTAGAAGTAAAAAAAAACGTCTGTGGGGTTTTAAAAAACTGTGTAAGGATCCTGATAGGCAGATAAAGAGGAGTCTGTGCATAATGTGCAGGTGAAAAGTTTGAACCTCTAATGCGACCTCTAATGCAACCAGAGAGTCCCCAGCAGTGGATGACAAACTGACTAGACTCAACGATTATTTGATTAATTGTATTTAATCATACATAATCACATTTGCGTATTCGGCAATATTGCTGTGGATTTTTAGAGACGTTTTAAATCAAGCTGTCATTGTGTAAATGTGTTAGTATTATTGTATTATTAGTTGTTGCATAGGTATGTGCCTGTAGTACTGAAATGTGTGGTTAAGTAGCAGTGATGTGTATTTGTGTCACAAGTAGATAATCATTATGGCAATGGGTCCTGGTTCTTTATTGTGTCTTATGATTTTATCATAGCATCATTTAGTTCACTGATTTTAAAAAATGTGTGTAGATGAATAAATGGTATTTGTGTATGTACTTACTTATTACTCAAAATAAAATAAACGCATTTTAAAGGGTAGCAATGTAATGAACTGCAGTACAGTGACAATCAGAGAACCATCAAACAGCATTTAACCTTATTTTATTTTTATTAATGGCTTAAGATTTCATCATGCTTGTAATTACATGAACACATTCTGATTTGAACACAAAACTGATTCGAAATTGAAAACAAACTGTGCTTGTACAAGGATTTAATAGTTTAAACAGAGTTTTTGTAGAAGGATAAGAGGTCATCTAGATTTTGTGTCGGAGCAGACGGTACTTGTGACGCTTGTTGAGGTTGTGTGGGTGTGGGCTGGGTTGGGAAAACCGTTTCAGTGTCCAGTGAGTCCCTTTGATTTGAACAACCCGGAGACTCGGACCATCTGAAGGCATTTGTTATTTTGCTACGCCCATCTTTAACTGATTTACCAGGATTCATTCTTCTGTCATCTGAATAATATAAAGAAGGTGGGGCAAATTCAGAATCCCGTTCCTCCCGACGACGACTAGTCCACTGTCCCCATGTGAACTCTGAAAAATAAAATGATTAGAATGTCAAATACAGACATGTGTAGAAATGAACAGAAACTCGTCATTATATACACAAAGATTGCAGTTCTTGATTTAAAGTCACATCGATTACAGTTAGTTAAGCTTTACAACCTGTTTTTAATAGTTTGGACTGGATGAAAGTTGATTTGAGTACCACAGTGTATCAGTAACATTACTGTTAAATCTCTGTTTTATATAGATAAACATCTAACCCTAATGTATGATAAAAGATGAACAGATTAATTATTACCTTTGCCTCTGTCCCACTCTCTGACATGGGGTACTCCTGGTCTGGTGTCTTTCCTTTCTTGAATTTCAACCTCCACCTTTTTAACAGCAGGTGCTGGAACAGGTGGTGTAATTACCTCCTCAGTCTTATTCTCATCCTCATTACCAGCTTCATCAGCAGCTGGAACTACGAGGAAACATGACAACCGTTTATGATGCATCACATACAGCCACCACGTTGGCTATCTAAGAAACCCCCAATTTATCTAAACAACAGAGTCCGATCAGCTCCGAGCACCCCATAGAAACAAACCAAGTTATATGATATCGTCCCAAACTGCTGAGAGTCAAGCAGACTAAGACTGTCATGGTTCAGTCACTCCTAAACCAATCAGGTCTCTGTACATGATTCAAACCCTAAATCCCAGGTCAGTGAATTGTACTGCTGCGCCACCTGCCTGCCACAAAATAACAAAGCTTACAAATACAAACAAACACACACCTTCATCCTCTTCATCTCCAGGCTCCAGTTTGCTTTTTTTCATTTTTCTCATTCTTACTTTAGCCAGTCTAGCCTCGAGCAAAGCTTTTCTCTTTTCTTTCAGATGCTCTCGCTTTAAACGCTGATCTGTGGTCTGTATAAGAGCAAAAATCATTAATAAAAGTTTTGGAACCAGGAAAGGAACCAGCATTAATATAAAATCATGCTAAACTGAATTTTGACCATTTAAAATGATTTGTTATACTTGCTTGACTGATTAGAAAAACATACATTTACCGGACACTGACATCCTTGAGACCATACCGAACTATTTACTTGCTCTGACTCTAAATTATTAAAATAATCATCATACTTGATCTCTCAGCATATCCAGAGTGTCTCTTTGCTTTTTGCGTTGATCTGCATCCTGAGAAAATGCATAATATCCAACACCAAGTTCTCTGGCCTCTGAAATACACATTAAAGTCACATAAATTGCATTATTTACACATTACTTTATTGTAGACAATATTATCCATACACAGAAAGTTCAAATGAACTCAATGCAAAATATATAATTTAAATATTTGTATTATTTGACTTATGCAATTGGGCACAGGTGTGAACCCTTTTGTTTAGGACCCTAACCACTAAGCCTCTACTGACCTGCTCATCAATGCAGGGCTCTCTTGTCTTACCTTGATCTCGAATAGTTTCATAATGAATAGGTCCCACTGGTCTCTTCATCTGCTCCTCTTCCTCCATTTCCCATTTTTCTCTCTGCATTTCTCGTCGCATGTCTTCAGACAACAGAGTCCGATCAGCTCCAAGCACCCTATAGAGACAGACCAAGTTGTATCATAGTCAAAGCTACATAAAAAAAGCAACAATCTGATAATTAGATAGTAATAAAGCAGAATATTTATTTTAATGCATTTCTTGTGTATGACGTAAGGAGCTCATTTATACATTACAGATAATACCTATTCAGGTATTATATTATTTAAAAAAATGCTTTTCACTTCAGTTTGAACCTACTGATCAAAGCAAAAGTACTGATCACTTAAATTATATACTTCAATTGATTGCTGCAGACAGAGGTGAAAAAAGTACTATTATTAACATACTTACAGCACCCAGAAGTGGTCATTTTTTAACATATGTCATTTAAAATGTAGCCTATGGCAATTTCTTCTACAAAACATTTGTAATCAGAAGCAAAAATACAGGTTGTACAATTTACACACAAAATAACTACTCAATTACAGTAATGTAAGTAAATGTAATTTGTTACTTTCCTTGTCTGGTTACAGCCCTAGTGGCTTATTATATTTAATTGTAATTTAGGTCATATAAATCAGTGTTTGTTCTTCACCTCTTGTTAGTTAAATTTTCATCCATCTTCTGAAACTCGGGCAGATCTTTTTTTAAACATTTTCTTGATCTTCCCAGAGCGTCAACATAGTCCACCCTGAGTAAGGAATGATGGGAAAACCAAGAGAATAATTTAACCTGCCATTCTTCATTTGGAGAAACACAGTGGAAAATTCTATACAATATACACGCCTCCATACCATTCCTCATCTGCATTCTGTGGAGGTGGAACTGGGACATGAACGTCAGAGCATTCTCCATCCCGGTCGGCAATATCAGCTTCTCTTCTCTGCGTCTCTTTCTTCTTCTCAATGATCTTTTGAGTAAAGTCAACCAAGTAAAGGCTTTCTGTTTCCTCGTCTAAAAAAAGAGTGCCAAACAGACAGAAACAGACCGAATTATAGAGACAGAGAGTACTTTATTTATCCCCAATGGGAAAATTATACACAATGCAAGCAATACACAAAGACAGTACACAATGTAAATTATATCTATTCATGTAAATAACAAATATGTTGAGCTTGACTCCATAATTGCAAACCATTAAAAAAGATAGATAGACAGACAGATTGTATATTGATCCTTTGCAGAGGATCAGAAAATACATTAGTTGCAGTGGTTCATAAACAGAAAACATTAACTGATAATAAGATATAATGACAAACAAACAAAATACATAAAAACATTGGCTGGTGTATGTACACCATATAATAACAGTATGTATAAAATAATATAGAAATGACATTCAGAATTATTGAATATACTAATAACAGTTATCAGGAAAAACTTCCAGCATCACTCCGTCCTATATTTAGGAGGAATTGAGTCTGTGACTCAAGCTGCTCTGTTTGAGGATGTGAAGGGTTTGTAATTATGAAATCAAGCATCTTGACAACACATCCTTCTTGAAAACATTCTGGATTCTGCAACCTTTGAAACCAGTTTTATTCAGACCTAACAATCAAACCAGCTTTTTTTGTTGTTGTAGTTAATGTTTTTAAATGTACCAATATTATCTGTTAAAAATAATAGTAAACAAATGAAAGCTTTCCAATACCGGGAAAATCTCCTTTTGTCATCTGCTCATAAAGTCGTGCTTTCTCCTCCAGCTTTTGTCTGTAATATAATGAACCCGAAAGCAAATTTAACTTCAGAGAAAGAAACTGAATAACAATGAAACACACACAGAGAGCAATGCCCCCAAACACACACACACACACCACCGCTACCAAAATCAATACAAAGCAATCAAATAAAAGAACATAAAGCTAAATCTAAAGTGTTTGTAACAGGAAAAAAAAATCTAATTTCTTGTTTTTAACTGCAGATATGATATTTGAAACAAGTATGTTTATTGATTTTAAAATAAAACTTTTATTTGTTACAGTGTAACAGATGTATTTCCCCCATAAACGAAGTCTACAAATGGTTCTGTGCATTGCCAGTTTTACCTTGATTTGTCCAAGTTTTGTTCCTCTTCTGTTGTTTTCTCAACATCTTTTTGAGCTCGATCATTCACCCCCTGATTCTGTTTACTCCAAATGCCTGGCTTCTATAAGTCAAATAACACAATCAATACATTAAAACAAAAAACCTGTCATAATTTGATTATATTTATGTTATTTTTCTGCATTGCCTTGTTTACCTTGTTGCTGGTACGTGATTTGACAGCAGTTTCTGTATCTTGACCAAGCCGCTCTCGCTTAAATGCTTCCTGCTTCCGATAAAGCTCAGCTTTTAAATCAACCAGCTAGAAAAAAATAGGTGATATTTTACTGGGAAGTCCATTATTTCACCAACACAATTCCTTATGTACGATCTACAATGTTGGGGCCTTGTGATCAGAAAGTTGCTGTTTCAATTCTGAGAGTCGACAAGTCACAACTTAAGTGCCCAAAATCTAAAGTCTACAACAAAGATGTGTTTCACTGAACTGCTGGAAAATTCATGCAAGCTGGACAGTAGTCAATATACCCCAATGACAGTAATATAAATTTAATCGGAAGTCTTCATTTGTAAGTAATTTGCAAATAAGTAAATTGATTAATACATATAGTCTCTCTGAACATACTGGTGACCTGTTTAGGTGTTTAATGTAGTGTCCCACCATGACCATAAATAGCATTAAGCTTATTAAGCCGTAATAAATGAATATGTAATTGTTAACGAAATAAATCCCAGATAACGTATTTTACTGTATTTTACAAAGCACGTTGGTTTTATATTATAATGAATATAAATTGTGAATATTTAATATATTGTGAAGATTGTAAAATTCTATAATATAATCAAATTCATTCACCTGTGTAAATGCTACTCTTCAAATGTTTTGTACAATCAGCAAACTGATTATTTACTAAACTAAATACGACTTATTTATTCTTTAATCTAACATTGTATAGGTTGTACAGTTTGTGTCACATTTGCTATGATTCAGTTTACTGTATTAGAATTATAGTAACTAAACTGTCTGTTAAAATGAAACAGAACTAAATAAAAATAAATTCCACTGACACTGAACTGACAGCTCAATGCTCAATAACATATTTACACTCAGATTAGCTCAAATTAGCCGTTTAGCTAAGTAAATATAAATATAAAAAATAACGGACATTTAGTTAGCACAAACTCGACTAAATACGTTTATAACTTACCGACGAAGCTGTTACTTTATATTGTTTTTTTCTCTTATCCATGGTAGAATTGTTTTACAATAGAAATGTTTTCAATAAAATTGTTTATACACACAACGCCATGTTTTCGGTTTTGGACTTGTGTTATTGACTGCAGCGCCTCTCTTGATGTGGAGCGGTACTACAGGTAATATATACAAAAATATGTTATTATATTTAACCACCTTAACCTCTTTATTAGAAGTGGTCGATACTGTGGTCGATACTGGGAAATTTGGTATCGATCCGATACCAAATTAACCAACCAAATTAATGTTTATTGTTTAAATGAAATGTTTGTGAACTAGTTTAACTAGTGTTTAACAACCTATAACGTTATCTGCAATACATGAACTAAACAGTTTATACCAGTAAAAAACTAGTTTTTCATGAGAAATTGGTAACAAATAAATAAATTTTAAAAAGTGGGAGGTGCTGTGGAGCTCTTGTCAGCAGACATTTCAACAATATTGTTTTATTTAACAATAAAATGTTATATATTTTAATGTAATGTTATACTAAAATTACATACGTTTTTTTGTTTCGGTCCGTGGCCCTTTATTGTGATAAATTTTTGGTCACTTATAAGGAAGCTTTTGGCCCTGATATATATATAGCATAAATATGAATGTATAGATTGGATATAAAAATACATTCATAGGGCTTAGACCATTGTGAATTCATGTTATTGCAGATTTACTAATATGACCGTGTCAATTTTTAGAACTCAGCACCTGTCACATGTCTTGTCTGTGTCATGACTATTTTAACAGATTATCTAGTTTGTATGCTTGTATGCATGGTTCGGTTTAATCTGTGTACTCACTGAGTGCATTTGTTTGATTCCAGGATATTATCAACTGCCGCATATTTGAGTCACCTGCTTATAATATCCGTGTCTCCGAAGCAAAACCATTTCACTTATCTTCCCATGTATTTCACATCCATTTAAACATTGCTAACACATACTTGGGTGGCAAGATGCTGTTTAGCAACATAAGGACTTTCTGATATCTTCTCATACAAATGAAGAATTATGTAGATACCCATGCCTCGAGGTTTGAATAGGTATGCAATTCATGTAATAAATTGAAATACTTAAGAGACTGAAATTGTCCTTTGTGTGTGTGTCTGTACCCTGCAACAAACTGGTGACCATCATGTCCATAAACAGAGTTAAGTATTGGTATGATTTGATAATCAATGGATAAATGGTTGAAAAATCATTGTAAAAATTTCAATTCATTAAAACACATACACACATCCAAATATTTAATCAATCACATATCTGTGTAGTTTCAAACCCACCCAGGACATTAATAGCTAGATGTTAAAGCCATATCTATTTACTCTGTTGACTCACCTCTGATAACTGAAATTCTATTTAAGAGCGACAAGATCTCTAAGCCAACCCATAACATCACTCATTACCTGACCAGGTAAGACATCCGAACCACAGATTTTCTTTAAGAGTGAAAATACATATGAATAGAGTTTGATATTTACACATTTTGAGGTTTGTCATATTTCTATTGGGTGTTCGGGTGTTTTTTTAATCTTAACTCTTGTGTTTGTATAGTTTTAATGACAGGACAATGACAATTTAGGGACAGTGTAGCCTAGTGGGTAGAGCATTGGGCTGGGAACCCAAAGGTTGGGGGTTCAAATCCAGGCTCT
>JAOTRQ010045488.1:0-16667 GCA_028565875.1 Hoplisoma paleatum
GAGGAAACCGGAGTGCCCGGAGGAAACCCACGCTGACACGGGGAGAACATGCAAACTTCCGCACAGAAAGTCCCCAGAAGTCCCGGGGATCGAACCCGGGACTTCTTGCTGTGAGGCGACCGTGCTAACCACCCAGCCACCGTGCCGCCATATATATATATATATATATATATATATATATACTTTTCCTGGTACAGTGAAAACCTGGCTACCTGTTCATTCGTATGAAATACTTGATACAATTAACAGAGGGTAAAAGATTTACTGAGCCAATCAGGGTCACAGTATAGACTATAACCCATCTCAGCTTTTTAAGGTCCGCAAGGTAGACAGTAACACTCTAAACTGGACGCATTATGACGCTGTGTAAGTGTGTATGGCGCCCGGTCTAGGGTGTTACTGAATACTCCAATGGAAGTCGCTTAAAGGTCTCGGAAAAGTAAAGAAATTCTACTATCAAGCGCACTGGTTCATTTAATGTAACGACATGACCTAATTATTTCAGAATCATAAAAGAGCAGGCAAATCAAAAAGTTCCATCCTAATTTGGCAGAAACCCCACCAAGATGTGTTCATTAAAAACACAGAAGCAATAACTTACAGTGGCCTGTGTAGCCACCTGACCTTTTCATGACTTGATTTTTCTCTCATGGGGTGAACGATGTGACATCGTGACATCAAGGAGAGGAGGAGAGGAAGTGCCATGGAGGGTGGGGGTGGGAGTTATTTTTCCACAAAGCAGCCTAGGTGAATCTAACATAATCTGGCATGTGTTCCACACCATAGGAGCAGATTCCTGTCTGGACCCGGTCAGGTGTGAATCAAGGCATGGCAGACCGAGGTTCTCTCACCAGAGGACATCGGCTTCTCTGGGGACCTGTTCGGCTTTTCTTGCGACCTTAATTTATGCCAGTCTCTGAGCGCTGAACACTCTGTGAGCATGACTGAGCCCATTCTATTTACCGCGGCGAGGCGGTGGCATGGACGATCATTAGCAAACAGACCCGGAATAAATACTCCAGCCTTGTGAGAGGAGTTGAAAGACAAACAGTGAGAAAGAGAGAGGCAGGGACTGTGAGCCCCTGGTGGTTCTGATGCCTCCTGTCGTATAGTATCCTGCCACCTATTGAATTTATTTCTTTTTAGTGATCCCCAACTCCCAAAATCAGCCACGCAGAGCCAAATTGCCCAGCAGCCTTGATTGGATTATTATAATTGCTCATTATTGTGAAGTGGCATAATGCAAAGAGCATTTGCACCCTGTGGTTATTGGCAGGGAGGGGGATTGCCTTTTATCTCCAAGGCCATTCGACGTCATTAGATGTCAACTAATTTTTGGATCAATAAAGAACACAATGTGGATCCATTCGTAGACATCAGTGGCACAGTTTTTATACTAGATGCCCTACCTGACACGACCTTTCCTATTTATCTGGACTTGGAACAGATGCCACATAGCAATGGTTTGTGCATAGCAGGGATGTCATTATGCAACAAGAGTCAATTAAAAATCGATTCACCCGGTATTTAAATCGGTACTTAATGAATTGCCAAATTATGCTTAATTCAAAATAGTTTGTAACTAACTCAGAAATAAAAAAGCAATAATAAAGCAATAAAATATTGTTTTTTGAAGATAATATTTCATGCACATTTTGTTTTGTTTAAAATGATTGTACCTTCAGCCCACTATCTTTAAAGAGTGTATCATTACAACCCTAGTGCATGATGCTGGCTAGGGTAGTGCAAAGCCAACCGGTATTAACACCAAGTTTCAAACACAAGAATTTAGACTCTCAGTGCTGGTATGTTAGCAGAAAATCTCACTGCTCCATCTGGGCACTATCAATAGAAAACTCAATGAAACTTGGAAATTATGGTTTGAAGAGTAAAATAAGCAATATCTTGTAATTTTTATTTTGATTCATATTGCAGTGTGATCAATAATCATCTATGTCAAGATATGCAGCCACTTCTTGCTAAATTAATGGCCTGGACCCGAAGTATTTTAATGCCCAGACTGTGTCAACCATCTGCCCCAGAACAGCTGGGTGATTTTTTAGCATCTGTTTTATGGGACTGAGACCCATCTGACAAAGACAAGACAAACACAGCCTGAGAAGTTTAGCTGTCCCCGGGCTTGCACCAAATATATTTGTAGTGCTGGAAATGGCTATGGCTTCTGTCAATGGTCCAAAACAGAAGCTTGGCTTAAACTTGGCTTAAAGTTCAAGTCGAACCACTGCCAGGTTGCTGCTGGTGGACCCTTAAGAAAAGCCCTTAAGCCTTAATGGTCACAGTACTGTAAATTGTTTCAGATAAAGGCAAAAGAATATGAAAACTGACAAGATGCCCAAAACACTGATCGTCGCTTCTGCAGTTCACTCCACTATTAGTGGGTGGGATATAATAATGAAACAGCAGTTATACATTTGGTTAAGGTTAGCATAATTATTTGGGTTGGACGAAGGCCAAACTGTGATGGCAAGATGACTCTGAAAATGTAGCTCTTGTTACATGCAGTGGTCAGTATCTATGAAACGTAGTCCAAGAAACAACCAGTAATAAAACAGTGACATATCAAACATCCGTGCATGTGGAGAGCAAAGACTGATCAGTGTAAATGGAATATTTTTAAAGGAAGTCATCTGACCTTGCATTGGATATGATTCAGAGAACTAAGTTTGGACAGTACGGTCAGATTGTATAGACTGATGGCACGTCAGGTTATTTTCCATACACATTGCTGGTAAAACTGTGGGTGGGAAGTAAGATATTTATTTTCTAGACTGCAATTTGAAGTAAATTACAAGGAAATGGATTGTTTTCTGCTATCACTGTCTACTATGAAACCACATGTAATTAAGTATATTTAGTCTGTACCCCATGTGTACCTCTGAATATTTCATCTGGAATTCCTGATGAAATATACTAAGAATTCCTGATCCTTTAGTATATTTGCTATGTTGCTTTTTTTTCCTCCAAATTGTTAAACTCTTTTAAAATACAGTGATGTCTGATCTGATCGCGTCGTCAAGTCATCCAAAAAGTATTCCAATAGCTAGATTAGTCATATCTAGCCTTTTGAAACTAAAGAAATTGTAAGTAAATGGTCCATTAAAATGCCACCACACACACACACCACTAAAATGAAATTAAAATTAGCCAGAATGCATGTCCTTGGACAGTGTGAGGAGACCAATTCAGACTTGAAACATGCAAACCATACATAATTCAAGCACCTAAAGAATTTTGCAGTCGAGGTCCTTGATACACCAACCATCCAATCAGCACTCGAGTCATAAACGCCGCCATGCGACCTTGTTTCACTGAACCTGCCACTTCTAAGCATCAAATTACTGTGGGAGGTTAGTGCCACAACTCACCAATATGACCTATACCAGCTTTTCAATTGATGCAAGGCACAACGAAACATCCTAAATGGGGTCTATAGCATAGCCCCCCCCCACATACACACACACACACACCTGGGTTTTTCTTCTTGACCTTGTCAAAGAGACCACTGTTCCATACAATATGTAAAAGGTGCAGTAAGTTCTTCCTACGCTGACACAAAACCACCTGCTGAAGAAACAAGAATCATTTACACTGAATTGAACGGATTGTTAGTAACCTCTACATGACCAAATAAATATTTCGGTATAAATAATCGTAGCAATATTAGCTGAGATGGGTGCTTTATGTCATACACACACACACAGGAAAGAAAACAAATAAAAGGAGAAAAATTTGTCAAATCTGATGACCGTGCAGACAAATGTATTGCATTATATACATTATACACATGTCTAAGTATATCATTATAACTATGCATTATATATACACTACAAGCTGGTACTCTGTCAATAAGGTCTATGGCTAAGGATGTGATAAAGGTAGGGTGACCTGACGGTACGAGGCATATAGGGCAATCGTGGCCTGATGGTTAGAGCACATTAACATTTTCAGCAATTAGCAGAGCGCCGCCTTAAATCCAAAAAGACGAACAATTACAACAGAAAACATTTGATTATTCACGGCTCCAGCAGTGACGATGGTGGTAGCGAGTCTTCTTTGATCTCTAACCATAGAACCAACCCTGCCGACAGAGAACCGAGCTTGTGATTGAAAGGTTGCCGGTTCGACTCATAGAGAGTCAACAGGTGACCGTCAAGACTGAGATCTCGCCCTGGGTGTTGTGGTTAAGGGCTGCCCACCGCGACCGAACATGTGTGCACACTGCTGCCCCCTAGTGTGTGTGTAAATGTGTGCTTCAAAGCACAGAATGGATTAAAAGCAGACTAATAAGTGTGTAAAAGCACAGTATTCAAATTCAAGCCTTTGAACACCAATAATCAGAAATCTAACTCACAATTCATGTAAATTTCTCATTAGAATCGATTTTTAACCATAATAGGAGTTTTATTCGGTTAATTTGAATCCTGACACGGTCAGGCTCGGTGAGGCGTCTCTTCACAAGGATGCAGCGGTTCGGGGGATTCGACTCCCTCAAACTCGTATTCGCTTCTTTTAACTAAAAACACGCTTACCTTGACCGTGTACGAGCCCCGGGACACAAACCAGCAGAATCCAGCTCGTTTCCAGCAACAGCGTGAATAAAACGCGGTCCATTTTATGTGTGTGTTTGTTTGGACTCCGTTTAGCTCCTACGTGTTGCTCCGAAGTCAGTCAGTCAGTCAGACTTGAACCTGACAGAAGCGACGCCTCGTCCAGTCAGTCTCACACCGAGTCTGAACAAGAGAAATAACACAATTTAACAACTAACCCGAGCACCCAATAACATTTTTAGAGCTGATTTTTTTCCACACAAGTTACGCTTCGGTTAGTCCCGCGTTCCTGTCAGAACCGTTAACAGGCTGCGTGTCAGCGCGAGACGCGGCTATTTGGCGCGAACAAGTTGTCTCGCGCGGGCTTCCACAGGATAGAAAAGCCTGAAGAAGGAAGAAACCATTCCAGCTCTGAGAGACGATTCGGACCGACGGTATTTCCCCTCGCTGCTGTGCCCCGGTTACCCCCCGAACATCAGCTCTGCCAAGGACAGCCAACGTTGGTGATGTGTGAGGGGGTCTGGAGCGAGACGTGCAAGCCCGTGTTGTTGCAAAAGCATCGCCCCCATGCGGTGTTCGGTCGAAGTGCCCGACCCTCACCTCAGACTGCGAGCATACAAATACATCACCACGATCATAAGACTAGCACAGATTTTATATCGATTATCATCAACGTTTACTCATTTCTAAGAAGATGTTATTAATCATTGTTCAGGAAACGGGCGAGCCGCGATGGCTCAGTGGGTTAAGCGTCTGAGTTGGAGAGCTGGTAGTCATTTTAGGGACAGTTTTTAGGGATGGCTTTGGGCTATGAACCCAGAGTTTAAGGGGTTCAAATCCAGGCTCTGTTACACAGTCACTGTTGTGTCCTCTGCTCCAGGGGGCGCCGTACGTTGGCTGACCCTGCGCTCTGACCCCAATTTCCAGACAAGTTGGGATATGCGAAGAGAGACGTTTCGTTGTACTGTACATCTGTATATGTGTAATAACAAATAAAAAGCTATTTGATTTGATTTTGCAATAGTTTTCATAGTTGAGTACTTTTGCTCCTGTCAGATACTTGGTGGACAGTAATGAAGTAAATGGCATTCGTTACTGTACTTAAATTGTATTATTGTGTATCTGTACTTTACTGGAGTATTTTTAATTTTGGAGTACTTTTACTTTTTGGATTCTCGTGTGCATAAATATGTAAATATATACATTTAAAACTTAAAGAATCGCGTAATCACACAGATCAAGTTACAGCTTGCACTTTATTAAAAGTGGTTGGGGTTCGACATCATCCGGTCAATGCAGCGGCCTTGCAACAGCGGGAGTGATTTAAGGCCGGCATCCCTGGCCCAACTCAAATATTGGTGAACCAAGAGAAGTAGTAGCTCGGTGGGTAAAATTTTTTACTTCTGATCAAAGCGTTTCGAGATCAAATCCCGCTGCTACCACTGCTGGACCCTAGAGTAAGACCATATTACTTGTTTTATAAGTATATGTCGTAGTATATCATGATACTTTTACTTTTGATAGTTAAGTACGTTTAATGGTTAATACTTTCATTGTAATAATTTTTCAGCTATAGCAGAGGTTGTTTGAACAACACAGCGCTCTTATTACAGAATGTTTTAACAATCCAGTAGTCACAGTGAGGATTTTACAAATTCTAGCTGCATAGTGATCCATGAATAAAAAAATCATGCCACACCTGTGCTAGATAATATAGGCTGTTTAATACAGATGGCCTAGCTTGGTGTGTTAGCATCTGAAGGATCCGAGGAAAATGCAGACTGCCTGGAGTTCCCACAGGATTAGATATAGAGCTAGAGGTTTGCATTCCAAATGCATTTACTAAACACCAAATGTTCTGCCGTCTTATATATTGGAACCAACCGAATATTTAACTTAGCAGGGTGTAAGAATGTACAATTTATATTTTTTTCATTTAGCTGCTCCCATTAGATTCAAAAGTGTTATTGTCATATTAGTGGTCGCCACACAGGATCACAATCCGCATGATGGTTTTAGCATATTTTTTTATGTTCCTGACACAACCATCATACAATGCACTGTTGTACCCAAGTGGCTAGGTACCTATGTCTCCAATTAACCTGATCGCATGGTTTCGGACTGACAGGAGCACCCAAAAGAAACGGAAGGACACCTATGAGAAGAACATCCAAACTCCAGACAGAAAGAACCTGATACTGCACCACCTGAAGAACACAGTGTGGAGTTTGAACAACAAGCATTCAGGTGAACTAAAGAGACCAAATTTATGCCTTTAATCCACGAACAGTGCATTGTATTATATATTGTTTATTTATGTAATGGTATGTATTACACTTTTTTGTCAGCAATCATGACCAGAGTTATGGACAAACACAGGTATGGACAATTTAGTATCTTCAGTTGACCTTAGCTGCATGTTTTTGGGCTGTAGGAGGAAACCAGAGAGCCCGGAGTAAACCCACACAGAGAGGACATGCAAACTCAACACAAATCCTAATTCTACCCGGGAATCAAACCTGAGACTTTTTGCTGTGAGGCCAGTGCATTGTAATGTCAGTCACAAACTTGGATAATTAAGGAGAGTTGAGTCAGGAAGGCCATCCGGGGTAAAACAACTGTCTGATCTATTCTACTGCCCATGGTGGTTTCAATTCAAAATGTCAGCAGATGGATTGGTTAATTAAAATCATGTGAGTAGGTATAATGGGCAACCTTTGATTACCAGAAATGAAAAAGTACCTGAAAGAATGCGTGACCGGTAGAAAAGTCAGCGTCTGTAAAACGAAAAAGTGTCGCGGCAGCTTAGCTACAAGGGACTAACTGATTTCTATAAGCCGCACGATACCAAAAGTCAACATTAAAATGTAACACTGCTAGGTAGATTTGTCGGTGGAGCTAGTGGAGCTTCAGAGAGATTTGTATTCTTCCCCAGGCAATATTAGTGACTCCTCTCTCTCTGAAACCCACAGACTCAGTGCAAGCTTTGATCCCCACTGCTCAAATCTGGTTTTGAATTCTGAATAGCTCGATTACCGAGCGTAGTCACGACTCGCGTGGCTGTAGATGAGTTCAGGTCACATTCAGAAAGTTCATTATATGGGGCCAAAAAAAAGGAAAACGCTACAGTGAAAATAAATCATGTCAAAGTTCATAACTCTACGTGCATTGTTGATCAGAATTTCATGGATGCTCATTCTCTGTCTCGTAAATTGCTTCAACACGTCAGGTTTTCTTTTTTTATTGGTTCAGTCGTACCTTGCAACAATGGGCACTGGACTAGAGTAGAACTGAATGCTGTATAATGTTTACATAACACAGCACAATAAATGCATATCCAAACATATGGAAGCCGACCTCACAGCTCAGGAAAAGCAAAAGCAAAATCTAACTCCCATCTCACTTGGCTACCGGGTGGTACTGGGGTTTATTCCTGCTTTTAAATGGGCACAGACATGCCTGGGTCCATTGCAGTCCATTGCAGGCTAAACAGCACTTGGCATGAACATTGACCTATAAGGGAATTCGGTGTCTACAATTAATGTTTTTGGACTGTGGGTCGGACTCCTAGAGGAAACAGACAGAGCATTTTTGCAATCATCTATTCTGTGTTTTTGAGTAATGAAACAACCCACAACGATGTAAAAATCTTCTATTCGAAAATATTAATGTGTTAGCTGAAGCTGTGAATTTCTATCCGATTCGTTATCGTGTTAACTAGGTAGGATACGACAAAGCAAACTTTTATTCCGCCCCCGCTTATCCAAACATCTGTTCAAGTTCCAGGAGAAAAATAAACAAATGAAAGATGCTGCCAAAATAAAAAATGCATAGTTCCATTCACAGTAAAACAACACAAGCATGATTTAAAGCTGAAGGTCTGTAAGTGGCATAACTTTAAGTCGTTCTGTTAGTAAAAACAATCGCTTGCTGTTCCAGCACTGGTTTTGTCAAGAAAATGCCTCAATAATGAGGCTGCTGCTAGCCCACGCTGTGAGTGCACCCAGGGCACCACACACCTGCCTTTCTTCTTGGCAGTAACCAAGAGTGCATCATTTGTAAACATTCTAAAAAGAATTTTGATCCAAACCTGTACAACTTTTTTATTCACCCCATAGGGCGGCACAGCGGGTAGCACCCCATCCTCATGACAAAGAACAATTCTGGGTTCAATTCCCAAGTGTGGCGAGATAGGTGATTTCTATGTACAGTTTGTTCTTCCATTGTCTGTACGGGTTTCCTCCAGGTTCTCTGGCTTCTTCCAACAGTCCCAAAGACGTGCAAGGGAAGTGAACTCAAGACTTGATGTGATGAATATTGTGTATCCAATAATCAACTGTTTTGTCATGAATGTAGCCAAAGTGTTTAAAACATGACATAGTACCCATAATAAATACATTAAACACTTACCTTACAAGTTCCTTACATAAATATTTGTTGTAGTTTGTTTTATGTCTGGCATTACCTGGAAATACTGGATGAGGCAAGAATCCCCACTGGACAGGGTAACACATACTCAAACATTCATAACAAAAAGCTATGCGGCAAAAGGAGAACATGAAAGATTGCATCGATACCCTGAGTTAGTTACCAATTGATGATTCCTGGATTTGATTCCCAGGTGGAACAAGCCTTGCCCTCAAGGTATTACAAGCAGTATCCTAGTGGTTAAGGCACTGGACTAGGAATAAGAATGTTGCTGGTTTGAGACCCTTAAACCTCAATGCTCAGACTATATAGTGCAACTCTAATAAAAGTCACTTAAAAATTTAAATGTAATAAGCTAAGATCTGATTCTGTGTATGTTTGTCTTTCATTAATCTGGTATTTTCCCACAGTCCAAGGAAATGCAGTTTCGTTGGACTTGGGATGGATGGAACTGGATGAACTATTTTTTTATTATCTATACCATACGTGTCAAACTCAAGGCTTGGGGGCCCAGAGTGGCTACATTTATACTGTTTTACAGTTACACCTAGCCCTTTGAGGGCAACCATTATGCTGATGTGCTGAATTTTACACCCCTGATCTATACGATAGGAAATGTTGTAAATAGAATTAATCTATGCCAAACCTTGCTCTGACCCTCAATATCTATTACGTTAAATGCTCTTTTTAGCATAAATATGAATATATTTGAGCTTAAAGATTTCTTTGCATTTTCCTTGGGAACAATTTTATTGAATCTTACATAATATTTTTCAAAAATGACCATCCACTGCTTTGCTGTCTTACTGCGTATAAAAGGCACTATCTAACTAAAGAGGACATCATCTAACAATAAGACGTTGCCTTATAAGTCAGGCCGTTCCAACATTTATTAACTTAGGCAGTATAATGCTATTTATACCAATGGAATGAGGTGACACAATGTGTTAGCGTCTCAGGTAAAGTCTCCAACTGTGAACCAACCAGGATTTACAAATGAAAACACTTGTACGGGTAGCGTGTCGCTCACAAACATAGCGGCTGCTACCTAAACTCTAGAATAAATTTTCATTGGGTAGGATTTGAAGAGGAATCCGTCCTTGAAGGTAACATACATCCATACATTTACATTTTCAACATTTATCAGATGCCTTAACCCAAAGCGATTTACATTTTGAGCAATTGAGAGGTAAAGGTCTTGATCTCAAGCACAGTATCTTAACCATTAAGGCATCACTCTCCACGGCCCACTATACTTTTAGACTTACCTCCTTGGATGGATGGAATCTTCCAGAAAGAGATGTTCATAAATGCAAGAGCATGACGTCAGAAGACTCTGTTGGACCACTTTGATGGTCGCGTTGGTGCTCGGGATCTTTTCTCACGTCCGCTCCAGCAGCACTGTAATGCACTGTAGTCAGCATGGCAACAGAAACATGTACAGACCTACCAGCACTTTATTAAATGCAATCATTCTGAAAAACGGTGCTGATGTGCTGCTGGCTAGTTCAGGGAAAATTCCTGGAATCAGACTTCCTTTGAATGTGATTTTACATATTATTTTTATATTTATAATATCATAGTTGATTTTTTGTGGACTTTTAAAGCTTGTCAGACCCATCCGTGACAAATAGTATGTCTGAAAAATACAAAACAGCACGGTCTGGTATCGGAGATATCCCCTATATGTTGTGAAGCACTTCATTTTAGCCTGCACAGCGACTCTTTGACCACAGGGATCTGGAGTGTGGTCAAATCCACAGTGGGTGCCATGACTCACTGGCCCGGACTAATGATGTAGATAGAGCTGTCGGGGAGGGGTGCGGATCAGGGAAGCTGCTCTCAAATCTAATTCGCATGCAAAAGAAAAATGATGCCTGTCTTAGCTTTGCCTGCTCCTGCTGCCCACAGCAGCCGGGCAGTGGCGTGTGCTCTGGGCTTGTTTTTCTGTCTGGCTCATATGAAAAAAGCAAAAAAAGATTAACAAAAAGAAACCACAATAGGGCTGATACTGTTCAAGGATTTTCAAGCAAAATGCCCAGCAAGCTTTTATGGACACATCGTTCAGCTAGATTGTTAGATGTATTTGTTTCTTTAGCTATATTGAGACAGCCTTGTTCATATGACGTCGGTGGGATTATAAATGTAGTTTAGTGACAAAGTTCCTGTGCTGAGTCACTTGCTTTTATATTCTAAGAGCTGACACAGAATCACATATTCCATTTAGCATTTAAGAGCTGGCTGTGTCATGCTTTTATAATTCATATATTATATATTCAGCGTGGATGAGATTTATTACACTCAACAAGCTTTAGCTTAACAAGTTGTAGCTCATCATTTACAGTCACGGATGCACCACTTTCCCCGCCATTTGCACCACCGTTCTAATTAACACAAATCAACTCGGGGAATTTGAACTTTCATACCTTACTTACACAGCTCAGTTCCATTCTAATGCCATCATGTAGACGAGACGAGACTATAATTTTGTTTGGAAGAAGCTATTTCATTTCTGCCTTTTTTATCTAACTCTGAAGTAGATGAGAAACTTTTAAACTGGACTAAAGAAAGATGCTCGAAAGAACCAAAGTCTCTGAGCTGCTGGGTTTGAATCTCGGCTCCGCTACTGCTCGGCTGGTCACCATGCAGAATTCATTAGTAAATGCCCAGAAGTTGGTGGTTGATCTCAGCTGTAAGGTAACACCAGCATCCAGTTGCACAGCAGTAATGCAATTCCCAAATCGCCTGAAGATTGGGAATATGATCCACTAATAACATAGCAATTAAAGTCTAAATGTCTACGAGATGTAATATGATACACTCTCTTGGTGGGAGTAATTACATAATTAATGAAACTGTTAAAAATATATATATATCAATAGCATTCCTCCCAAAAGTGTCATGGTTTGATCTCCAGTGAAGCCATTTTCATCGGTGTTTATGTCTAAGAGAATAAACCCGGCCATACATTCTGGAATAATGGTCAGCATTTGTCACTTTTCTTTCATTGACCGTTGCAAGACCAGCTGATTACATGAGTCAGACGATCAGAAATGGTTCACGACAATAGCAAGCTAGTAATTACCTAATGGTACAATAGAGTAAAATTTGCCCTGTCATTTAAAAAAGACGAGAGTGCTCCCAGATAGGCATAAGAATACAAAAGCATTGTGTAGTTCCTTGTATGTGCTGGATAATCTCTGAGAAAATCTGTCACTGGTTGAGGTAAGGTCATCGCTCAGCCTGTAAACCCCATCAGCTTCCCAAGCTAGTCATTAGCATGGTTCTTATGATCATGTGCAGTACAGCTAAAGTCCGGCTAAAGAACAACTGGTCAAAACACATCCTATGCTAGTTGGCTTTTTCCTATTAACTAACTCTTAACCAGTATTGGGTATTTTATTTCCTGGATAACCAGCTAATCTTGAACTAAATTTTTAGCAGAGGATAGAATATTTTGGATGGAATTGTGAGATTGCACGTCTTTAATCATCATGACTCTGCTAAATTTGTTTAGTTTTGCTCAAGACCAACTGGTCATCCAGGAATAAAAATACCCAGAACTGGTCAAGCGGTAGTAAACAATCACTAGTCAACCAGTCATAGGATGTGTTTTGACCACCTGGCTTTAAGATAGATTTTTTTTTAGCAGAGAGATGACAGAAATTAAACAAGCCAAGGTCGTCATAGGTATCTGTAGCCATGCTGATCTTAGTACACTCCTGAGTTGCTGTAGAACTTGATCATCCAGGTGGTTGCAGATACGCCTGTGGAACTGGAAGTCTCAGTCATGGGGAAATCAAAGTCTCTTCCATGGAATGGATATTTCTGGCAATTTGATGGCCAACATCCAGTCCTGGTAAAAGATTCGGCATGTATGCATAAGGTGGATTAAAAACAATTTATACTCTTTATATCCACACCAAGACTGAACTCCAACTGTGTATTTGAGCAGGTGTTGTGTGAAAGGTCCTGAAAAATAGAAACTGGCTTTTATTCACTCAATATTGACTTAAGATTCGAAAACAAATGGCCCAGCGTTAAAAATCTTATTAGCACTTTAGGGTTTGGAACTTGTTTTTTTTTTTTTGCACTGCTCCTTGCAGGCAGCTCATTAATGTAGAAGCTCTTTGGTTTATCTCCCATGGTGGCTGCTGTGCTAATGTGAAACAGATGTTTCTTCTGATAATCTCGTCTCTCTAGAGCTCGGAGTGTGCCTACTTCACATATGCTTGTGTACAAACATGGTCATGGGCATGCAAAGTCACACACACACACATACACACATGCAAGCACTAACACAATTTGGCGATATCGAAGCATCAGCGTCAGTCTGGTTGTGCGGCAGCTGAACAGCACAGCTCGCTGGAAAGATACGAGTCCTCCTCGGAGAGGAATTATCCTTCACAAGAACAGACCGTTCCTGAGACGATTGTAAAGCCGAGCTGTGGAATGGAAGCTGGAAGCTGGAAAATGCCACCTTGCTGTAATAAAACTTCCATGGTGCATGACCAGGGTCTATGAATCATCAGGTAGATGTGTAATTCATGTCATTGGTTTCTCACTGGAGCGAAAGACAATGTCGAAAATTCTATAAACCCTACACATGTAATTACTCATTTATAGAGTCACAGAGTCCTAAACCTAGTGAGCTTCTAAGCTGAGAGGATTCTAATAAGACTAAATTATAAGACAAGTTAATCAGACCTCAGTCTATTTACACAATGAGCTAGCATGCTAGCATTATTACTCATGTCTTGGTCTTCAATCATCTGCCATGTTTATAATTATTGAATGCTGAGATTGTCTTGATGGTGGCACGGTGGCTGAGTGGTTACACCACTGTCGCCTCACAGCAAGAAGTCCTGGGTTCGATCCCCGGGTTGGGCTGGGCACTTTCTGTGTGGAGTTTGCATGTTCTTCCCGTGTCAGCGTGTGTTTCCTCCAGGTACTCCGGTTTCCTCCCAAAATCCAAAAACATGCACTAGGTTAATCGAAAATGTGTAAATTGTCCAGTAGTCACACACAAGATCCCTGTAGAGATACAAAATTGGGGAAAGACCTGGCAACCTACCCCGTAAAATGTAATTGCCAAGATACTCTGGCGGATCGGTAGCGGTCCACAGAGTAACCCAGTGTCGAAGTCGACTGAAGGGTAAAATAGATAGAGAGAGATTGTCTTTACTGCACATTCAGTCAAAAATACCAATCAAATTAAATAAATTAAGTCTAACTCCAAGTAGCCCAGGTTATGCAAAGGCATATTGCACTAGCACAGCAGCAATAAGATTGTGAACTCCTTGGTTTTCATCTCCTAGGTGGCATTTAGCAGGCATACTTATCCCTAAATCTTAAAAAAAACAAATCCCCTATATAATTATACCCTATATACAGCATATATATCATAATTCCCAAACTAGGCAAAAGTTCTTGGTGAGACCCAAGACCCTAGTCAGCAAACCAGCTACTCAATCAACCAATGAACTGGCAAAATGCAAGATCCCAATGACTTCCTTTGAGTTATTCAAGAAAAGAATTGAGTTGTGAAAGGATTCTTTTCAGTAAGAGAAATTAGGAAGTTAATACACACCTGAGAGGGTTGAGACGGTTATACACAGTGTGATGTACAGGGTTTGCCTAAATTGGTTTACTGGCAGGTGCTTCGAACGACCACCAATCGTTGGTGTGGCTTTTAAAAAAGCAAAGAAGGAAGGTTTGTCTCTGGAGAGTGTAGGATGACGTAAATGCGTCTATGTAGAGAGCACTGGTGCCTACGAGGTGTTGAGTGTATATTGGGTTAAAGACTTGTAATGTACACTCGCTGATCAATTTCCGAGTGCCCTTGTGCATGTGGAGTCAGAAAGATGGATAGAGATGCGTTATAGATCAAGAGGGCAGATTCTGCCTTTGACTAAATTACTGCCTGAAGCTGAGGGTGATACATATTCCATCCCGCAACCACTTCTAGTCACCCAGTTCCTCTTACCTGACATGCGTTGTCGCAGCATATTAAAGGACGGCAGCTTATTCAAATGATGGATGATATTTAAACCCACAGATTCCAAGCTGTTCTTTAACCCTTTTCACCCCCCTGCTCTGTCAATTCTATTTGAGAGCTCACACCCTTTTCGAAAAAGCTTATTTGCAAATGCGACATTGACATAATTGTCATTTCAGGATCGTCATAGTCCAGCAGACTTTTAATATCCAGATCCCAGGGTGCATCCAATGAGAGATGAGGAAAAAAAAAAAACCACACACAGGTTCAATCACGCACCCGGTGCCCTTCACCGGCTCTGTAACGGTACGCCGCGGCTTTCTTTTATCACCCCGAAAAATAATTTTTACCTTCTGTCCCTGCAGCTCTCGTTATGAGGGGATAGTTTACGCTTGCATCGATATATGCAGAGTTCCTGATCAGTCAAGGATAATGCGCTTGTCCACGTGTCTGAATAATATCAAATAAATTTGGTCTCAGAGGGGTCATTGTATTACCTTCAGCTCACTTCAGCTGAAAGAGGAGGCTCTGAGGCCGGCGTTCCGTTATTTGTTTTTCGTTGTGCCGTGCACTCTGTACAACCCCGCTGATATATAACAGAAGAATATAAAAGTGTAGAAAAATATACAGACGAGCCAGGAGTGTCTCAATAATCTCATGGTAGGTTGTCTGGAGCCAATGCTGAATGCCATGGATCCCACAGCTCCTAAAGAGTACATTGGGGAAGAACCATAGTGAGAACACATCCATCAAGGTGATTCCATTGATGCTTGATTGGGATCAAGTCTTGGGAATCAGGGGGGCTGGGAAATAGTGATTTGGATGGAGTGATTTGGCATTATGACTTAAATCTTCCTAAAGCACCACCCAGTGTACATCAATATATACAGCGGATCATTGACCTAATTATGGCATTGAATCTGAAGGACTGTTCCTCCTAATACTACTTCTAATAATAATAAGTTCAGATTATATAGAGCCTTTCACAAACCCAAGGACACTTTACAATTATGCACAACTCTATCAGCAATGTAAAGAAAACATAAATGGGTCTTAAATTAGGAATAAGAACTCTGGAGCAGTGACACCAAACAGTTCAAGGATTTAAAACTTTGTCGTGTGCACAGTAAGGAAACTTTGCTGTCAACACTGGATGTCAAAAGTTTTAAGTAGATAATAATACAAGTCAAATCCAATCAAGAAATGAAATAATAAATAATAAAATAAAATCTAAAATGTACATTATGCAGTAGTAGCTTTGTTGCAAATATTGTATAGTACTAATGTGCAGATATTCAATGTGCAACCAGACAAACAACCAGATATTGTACAGTAGTGTAGCTACATTAGATACTATGCAACATGCCATTGTAAATTTTGCCATATATCTTAATAACAATACAACATACTGCACAGCAACCTTCTGATTATAAGCCCGGATCTCTAAGGACCAGGTCACGGCATGTGGTTACATTATCACATACTTATAGAAAGTAATTCAAATGGCATTTGAACCCTTACAGTACTAATACAGTTAGCATCATGCCATTCAAACCAATGCAATGAGGTTACACAAAGTGTAAACAGGTCTCCATCCCAATAAACGTGTTGTGGTTTATGTTATATTCACATAACATATGAAAAACTCACACACAGACAGGGGAACGATTCAT
>JAOTRQ010045498.1:0-27874 GCA_028565875.1 Hoplisoma paleatum
ACACACACACACACACACACACACACACACACACACACACACACACCCACACACACACACACACACACACACACACAGAACCAGCAGCTGAGGGCCAGGGTGTCCGTTTGGAAAACCATGGGGGGAGTGTGTAACCTGAGACTGGTTTACAGGCTTTATACCGGTTTACTGGTATGAGAATTCCTCTGCCAGGCACATAAAACCAAACCGACAAATTCTGCATGTGTAGGAAAATGTCAGCGGGATGAAAGCGGCCCTCGTGAATCCTAATCGTCGCTGAAATCTCGTAACGAGAAACGATTTGCTGAGATCAGCGTTACAGAAACGTCGAGAGGCTTCACGCTATGAGATACATGTGAGCAGAAATAAACGGTCACTGGCCTTTCCCAGCCAAAACATTTATTATAAAGAGACATCAAACACACTACTTGGGTCTCTTTTAAAGTGAAACTTAGAACAAAGATTTGTTTTTGTATCACTAGAAACGTCAGCGTCAAAAGTCCTTCCTATTTACACAGCGGATCGAGAGAATCTTCCATGTTTGCATCTGACCGGCTTGTTGCGCTTTAATATTTTCATATTTTTAACAACTTTAACACGGCATATACAGTCGAATCCGGTTCACCGGAACACCGAAATGAATCCTGTCATATACGTGTGATGTCATTCGCTTAATCGAACCAGAGAATGTGAGAGCGAATAAGTAAAAGAAGCCACAAGTCTGCATTCGATGTTTGTTCAAGTGCAGTCGGTCAAGAGAACGTGTTAAATCACACTGGATAAATTCTTCAAACGTTGACTAGAATTTAGAAAGAATGTTTATTATTATTATTATTATTATTATTATTATTAAGCTTCGCATGATGAGAACCTAAACATTGTGTGTAGATCGTTTCGAAAAATGTTATTTTTCAATGAACAAAGTTGCAAAGCAACAGTCGTTCTTGTTTGTACGTTATACGTGAAAAGCGCACAATAAAAGTTTATTAAACATTTAATTTGTTACATCAGGTGACTTACAACTACAATTGAACACCATTTTGAGCAATTGAGAGTTGAGGGCCTTTTTTCCGGGGCCCAACAATGTCAGCTTGGTAGTAGTGAAGCTTGATGAGGCGACTACAACCACACAGCATAAAGCTCTCATTTATAAAACATTACACATGAATATTACACATCAGGCTCAGAGGTCCAACAGTGGATACTTAAAGGATGTTAGGCTCGGACCGGCGACTTGCTGATTACTAGCCCAGTACCTTAACTACTGATCCATCACTTCCCTTATTAAAAATAACAATAATCATTTTATTTTTATAACTCAAAGACAAAACTGTACAAAAGATAGAAATCATACAATAATAAAAGAATGATAAAGGTTCTTTAACCAGCATGCAATAGAACAAATGAAATTGCATTAAATCGTAAAAAGAAAGAAAATAATTAAATGATTTTAAAAAATCCATCCATCTAATGGTGTAATATATTTTCTCTCAGGATCTAAATCTGCTTTAAATATTGCTATTGTAAATAATTATTGTTTAAACACGGGTTCATTCATTTATTACATAGGTATGTCTTTTTAATCCTGTCATCAGGCAGCTTTCACTGTTTCATACTCGGCATGTTATGATGTCATCATGAAGCCAAGTCCAACCCAGCTACCTAGCAACTAATCCCACAACTCCACCTGGGAACTATTGTTTTATATACACGTTAACAAAATAACTGGATCCATATTTAAATTGAGATTTGGAGTGTAAGATATCTCATGTTTCGTTCCATGGGGACTTATAAAAGCCTCTCAAAGCCTCCTGAAGTGGCGCCTCACTTTCTGAGATCTACTGAGATAAAACCAGACCCAAAACAAAACAAAATAAACGATGTCGTTTATCTGCAGTTTTGACGCCACACGGTCCACAGACATGAAACTCATCGTTCCTCTTTATAAAAACATTTAATAAAAAAAGGAAATTCAGATTAACTCCAGATGAACACACACATCAAGTCTCCAGCGTGTTTTCCTCATCAAACGAGGGTAACCTAGTGTTAACCTATTGGTTATGATACAGGACTAGTAATCTCAAGGTTGCTGGTTCAAACCTCACCATTACCAGGCTGCTGCTGTTAACCACTTAACCCAAATTTCTTAGATTGTACATTATAAGTTGCTTCGGATAAATGCAACAGCCAAATCCTAAAAAGTATAAGATTATTAAAGATACAGCAACGTTTAGTGTCTCAGGGGTTAATGAATTGACTTTGAGCTTTACTAGCACTACTGCTGGGACTCCTGAGCGAGTTGTAATCATCATCGTTAGTCGCTTTAACAAACAAAATAACAGAAAACAATTCTGTAAACTGTAATGAGGCCAGCGATCCCGATCTGAACGTATGTGAGCCCGTATTTTAATACCAGCTCGGACGATTACACGCAAAAAGCTCCTCCTGCCAGCTGAGGGCGCTGGATCCTTAACCTCACAACATAGAAGTTAGAACTCTACTACACTTTGAATGTCACTTTGATTGTCGTTTTATTCCAGGGTCAGTGATGAAGCCCAAGCTTCTTTTGTACAATTGGCATTTACAATGACATTGTTTTCCAGAGTGCTCCCGCGTAGTGGCACTGTTGTACTGTGACTGCACACCAGTAACGTCTAAAAGTTTCTTGAGTCCTGTTTTATCTTTGCATTTACAGATATGATCCCATTATGGCATACGACCATTCTTGGGAGACTCGAAATGGATCATGTGACTTTTGAATCGATAGTTTGATGGAAAATGTAACACAAGATGATCTTAAACATTTCATCTTAATCTGTTTCAGAGTTACGCTTAGTACTTGATTGTGGTTTAATTACTGTATGGACGATGACATGAGAACTAACATCTGACCATCCTGTTATTAAGATTGTTGGACGTAACAAATCTAACGACTGATCTCAAACTAATAACTGTGATTTTTCAAACACATTGGGCTAAATAAAAAAAATGTTTGGCACAGTTTGTACCTACCTTAAACCTAGGCTTCATATTGTAAGGATTCTGATTTGCATTTTATTTGATGGAATAAAATTGCCCATTTTGATCAAACACAAAACTTTTATGAAAATAAAAAAGAACTAATACTAATATTTTCACCTAATCTCTTATTTTCGGTACATAAACTAACATTTTATACATCGAAGAACATTTAACTTTAATATTAGATACAGAAAAGAGCTCCTCCCCCCCCCCCACAAACCAAATCAAACTATTAATGAACATAGCAACCATATTAGTAATAGATACTAAACCCATGCATAAGTGTGTGTATACATGTATATGTGTGTATATTTGTATATGTGTGTATCGTGTATGGATATGTTTCTACATATGTGCTTTTGTTATAGATTTGTATACAATATTCACAACCTTTGCATATGTTACACAACCGGCGCTCAGTTTCTTTGCACAGCTCATGCTGACTTTGCACTTCGGACACTTTATAAACGTTATACTGTTTATATATTAATATGTTTCAGTAGTCTCTATTGTAATATAAATGTATATAGAATATTGTTTACGTTTTTATTCAGTGCCCGTTGCAGCACGTATGATTCTGTAAGTAAATAAACCTTGATTATATTCAACATAAATGACTGTTCTGGTCATGATGAACACGTTTAGTTGTTATACAGAAGCACGATCAAGATGTAACAGAGAAGAAGAATTAGAAGCTTATGAGCATAAAATGTCCTTTATAGAATTAATGCTTTACACCTCAACATTGCAACTGATTTTGCTGATGCAGTCGAGATGTCCTGATTATTGCATCCATATAGCGTGAATATACACTTGAAACCTAAACAGTGCATATTATATTATAGTATAGCAAGCTGCTCTATATTAAGCCTGTGATGAGGACATTCTACAAGAACGTTCTGAATTATCTCATTAGCAAAGCCTCTACAGAGAAGGGTAAAAACTTTAAATCAGATTCTTTAACAGAGTTCGATTTAACCGTCCGATCACCGGGTTTGATGGGTTCGTGCTCTGATGCCTGTATGAGTTCATCGTGTTGTGACATCATACCCGGTGATTTAGCAGCATCGCTCGGTGTCAGATCAGCGCTGCCACTTTCTTTGGCAGTTTTCGATGTCGTGATGCTTCTGGTTTGAAATGTGAACGATGGAACCGATCCCAGGCGTGCCTCTCTTCCACCATAAGCGTCCCATGTTTTAAGCATGTGAGGATGACGAGCCTGAGTTAGAACGTCTTTAGAATAATGTCCTACAGCGGCGGTTTTAAATCCCAACGCCTGCCAGTGAAGACGGCGCCAGTCAACCACCAGTGGACGGGGTTCAAACGCGGGCATGAAGTCGAGCGCGCTCGTATCTGACAACGGGCAGAAGCAAGAGTTGAGACCCGGAGCCCCAGAGCCATGAAGGTAGAGAGCTTCCACTTCTCTCTGCATCATCTCTCGCTCCAACATGACGGTCTCCAACTCTTTATCAGCAAACGCTTTCCTCTTCCTCATCCTCACGCTGAGCGAAGGAAGGTGCAGCCTCGGCCAGTCCTCCAGCGCGGGTGATTTATAATCTGGTGTGGAAATAAAACAAATAGAACTGCTTTTAACACACGTCTGCCCACATCACGCCCATCCACCACCAGCTTTGGTACCCATGTTGCTGATGATGCTACTTGCAAAAGAGAGAAGGTAACAAATTACCAGACAAAGTCATTATTATGATATTTTTTTATAATACTCTAACACTTCCAAAAGCTTAAATTCAACCGCATGTTAATCCGTCTCTTCATAATAGACGTGATTGTTTAGAATTTTACACACCAATTAAATGGTCTGCAAAACAGTCGTTTACATTTTCAGCCTACAGTAGTTACACTACACAAATTAAATGTTATTTGTCATTACACAAATACAGATGTTCAGTACAATGAAATGTTTCTCTTCGCGTATCCCAACTTCTCTGGAAGTTTGGGGTCAGAGCGCAGGGTCAGTCAACGTACAGCGCCCCCTGGAGCAGACAGGGTTAAGGGTCTTGCTCAAGGACCCAACAGTGTAGCAGAGTGTAGCAGAGCCTGGACTTGAACCCCCAACCTTTGGGTTCACAGCCCAATGCTCTACCCACTAGGCTACACTGTCCCTAATCTATCTATGTATCTATCCATCCATCCATCCATCCACCCATCTATATCTGTCTATCTATGTATCTATCTAACCATCCATCCATCTATCTATCTATTTATCTATCTATCTAGCAATCTATCTATCTATCTATCACTTTGGGGGGTCGACTCCCCAGAGCGTCATTGTAGTGGCTAGGTAACTACGACACAATTCAACATATCTAATTAAGGAGCACCCGGTGGAAACCCACTGAGACCCCGGGAGAACAAGTAAACTCTATACAGAAAGGACTCAGACCTTCCCATCAGGGAATCCAACCCAAGACTTCTTGCTGTGAGGTGACCGTGCTACTCACTAAGATACAGTGCTGCCCAGTGTACATTATGTATGTGTTTGGAATATGTAAGTAAACAGGAGAACCTGACGACAACCCTTGTTGTTGTGCTACATCATGATCTGCAACACAATACAGTTCTGGTTCAGTGGGCCAGTTATAGCTTAGTTGATATGGTACCAAACTAGTACAAGTCCCATACTGCCACTGCTGGGCCCTTGAGGAAGGCCCTTATCACTGAATTGCTTAGAAAAGATACTGTAACAGTACTCCAAGTCGCTTTGGACAACAGTGTCTGCTAAATGCTGAACGTGTATATGGTTCATTAAGCAAAATGTAATAGACTAAGATAATTTACTTGAATCAGATACAGTTTTATCTTGCTCAGAGTGAAGGTGTGTCCATTTCTAATAAATTATACATAATGCTAATCCATTACACAACATTTACTACTGAATAATTTCTTCTGTAGTTCTTCTCTAGAAGTTCTGAAGTTCCTTCAACTATTTATTGTAATCACTTGGAGTATCTGGGGGAAAAACACTGTTATAAAAGGTACTGATCATCACCAACTACTATAATACTAATCCAACAAGTACAACCAACAAGATTGTCACAACATTTAAGTGTAATATTTCATTTAGCTGAGAATACAGTAAAATTGTTATCTTGTTATTTACACAAACAATCAACGAATCCCGGATCTTTTTGTATATCATGTGCTCAATGATGACCACTGGTTACTCCATATTTTCCACTTTTGAAACATGTCGTGGCATGTCAGGACAAGTAATGTGTGCATGTTTAAACAGAACTCTACAAAACTCGCAGTCAGTCAGGGAGGCAACTGAAATTCACTGTCACCAGCTCAGTCTTCATGCATTATTAACGGCAATGCTTAAAATGATTAAATAATTTATATGCATTACTTATTCACAGTGATACCTACACCACAACCTAGTAGCAGTTACTGGTGCAGATCCTGGTTATTTCTGGCTCAGTTAAGTGAAAAACCAATGAAAACATGAAATCGAGGTTAATATAATTCCTATTTAAACAATATTTTGTGATCAAGCGTTTTGGCACTTAATTGGTCTTAGGAATAAAGCCCTGTAATGGATTGATGTCATGTCCTGAGTATTACTGCATTGCAACTAGTGTCTTTGGTGAAACCAGACCCCATGAAAGTGTTTGACAATAGTTTAAGCAAGATCAGCAAGACTTTAAAATCTAAACAACTTTGTGTGAGGAAACTCCAATGGTCTGGTTCATTTCCACCTGGACACACTGGGTGCAAATGCATTAATCAAAGTGCTTTTTGCCATTGTGATCGCACAGGATTCACATGTTAGGGACAGTGTAGCCTAGTGGGTAGAGCGTTGGGCTGGGAACCCAAAGGTTGGGGCTTCAAATCCAGGCTCTGCTACCCTCCGCTACACTGATGGGTAGACTCTTGAGCCCTTGAGCAAGACCCTTACGTTGGCTGACCCTGCGCCCCTGATCCCAACTTCCAGACAAGTTGGGATATGCGAGGAGAAACATTTGATTGTACTGAACATCTGTATATGTGTAATGACAAATAAAATTGAATTTGTTTTGTTATTTTTGTTGCTCGTTTCCCCAGACCTAAATCCAATGGAAAAACCACAAGGACGTTATGTTCCAATGGATCCAAGACCACCAAGTAGTGTTGACTTTCCAGGTGGACACCGCTGGCAAATTCAGCGTCTGGGAGGAGATTCCACAGGCTATGCACGGTAATGAGTCCCATAACGTTCTTACTTTGTTTAAGTATTTTTTTTTATTTTCATTGATTCATTGTTGCATAATTTCGTTCTCAACTAATTACACAACATCAGTCCATCAGGATTTTCATTCATCAAGATCCGATGTGTGATTTGAGGGCTGTAATCTTTCGAGCAAACAAAAACAGTCTGTCAACTATCACAACAATCACATTACGTCACAATATGCGTGGCATGTGTGTAGCAACAATCTGATCCATTCATCTCGTAGTCTTGATAAACGCACAAGCTTTTTAAACGCAATTGAAAGCCTTGGTTCAGTTGGCCTGTATTTATTCAGTAGGAGTTCCCTTTGGATAACTGTTTATTTAGACTAGAACTGGGTGATCTTTCCTCCCCTTCCCCCTTCACTACTAACAGCTCCATTCACACAAACCCACACTGCAGCAGGTTTGCACAATAGTCATCACGTGACACACACACACACACACACACACACACACACACACACACGCACACACACCATTACATCACTACAGGAAGATAGTGTGTGTGGGGGGGGGGAGAATAAAAGGGGCAGTAACCATTTGATTTTTCATATGCAATATGATGCAAATACAACACTGCCTGCACAAGCTAATAAATAATTTATCATTAATGATTTTAAAGTGGAACAATTTTGATCATTTTACTCTTGTACGAAAACACGCTAAAGCAATATTGTGTAACATTTTATCATGCTTTTTAACACTTTTTAATTCTTCCACATTTTAAACTAATTCATGCAACGAAACACACATTTACACATACAAGCGAGCACACACTAGTGGGCAGCAGTGAGCAGACATGCCCAGCGCAGCGGGCAGCACTAGCCTCGGAACCCCACAACTGCCCCATATATTAAATTATTTCAATTTTAGTTTAGATTAATAAAGAAGTACAGACTACAGATGATAAAATACTTTATTGCAGTTTATTCCAAAGTCAAACCGAGATCTGACGATCCTCAGTCTGCTATGGATTCACACATCCATATTCGTTTAGTTGCAAAACAAATCAAAGTAATTTTAAATAAAAACAAACAATTGTGAGTTTGGGGCACTTTCGATACAACCGTGTCCTGTTGAATGTAAAACTAATTTGATTAAATTTTACATCTGTTCTCCAACAACAAAGTACACCGTGAGTATTTGCAATATCTGAGTAATAAACGTGTAATTATCACGATTGATTTGTGTGTGTGTATAGCAAAGACTGCAGAAGGTGGATTGATGTGAAGACGGCTACACACCACAACACCAGAAAACATTCGCAATCAAAAGAACAAACGTTTAAATAATTATCACTGTTTTTTGACTAGTATTTTTTGTGAGTAATAAATAATGTGACGGTAATAACGCCGTAATACGTGTTCATAAATACGTTTGAGTTAATACATAATAAACAACGTATATTTAGAGAATGCTGTAAAATATAATGACAATAAAAAACAATAATACGTAGTTATTAGTTTATTAGACTGAAAAACATTCCTGTCTCTTTAAACGGTTCTTCCACGTTCGTTTAAACGTAAGTCATTTCCATATCGATTTCTGATTGGTCCGGATCGATTTGGCGGGGCCGAAAAAAGACCGTTGGTGTCGTGTAACTCGTGATGTGATTGGCTGCCTGGACCGCTTACGTTTGAGTATAAAAACGGGCTAAAAATAGAAACGGTCTCATTCCTCTCTAGGCTGTTGTTGGGTAAAGCGGAGAAATAAAAGAAAGCTCAGCAACACAAACAGCGCCAGTTTATTTATTTCGTTCAGTCATGCGGCGCTGGCATTTTAATGTCTAACGTCACTGGACACAACAGGAACTAGTAAACACCGTCTAGTAGAGGAATTCAGTGTCTTGTTCGTAGTAACGGCCGATTGATTTCTGGCTCTGTTACTATTTTGAATCGTGGTCTCGACGCATCAATGATCTGAGCGTCTGAACGCTTTTGGACGTACCACCGGGAAATAAATCCAGCTATGGAGTATAAAGTGGAGGCGCACAGGATAATGAGCATTTCTTTAGGGAAGATTTACAATTCCCGAGTACAGCGCGGAGGCATCAAGCTCCACAAGAACCTCCTGGTGTCTCTGGTTCTCCGGAGCGCCAGACAGGTTTACCTCAGCGACTATTACAGCGGGGTTTGTCTCACTCCCCAGCACGAAGAGGCCAAGGAGTGGGATCTAATGGACGACCAGCGGGGTCGGGATTCTTCCCCCACGACGCCTGCGGACGCCGAGAGGCCAGAGGTGCTGGAGGAGTCCCGGGCCGACCCGAGCAGCTCCGACCAACCGCCACCCGACGGTCCTGATGCACCCGTCCAGTCACCGAGTGAATCCACAGACTCCGGTGTTAATGTGGATGTTTCTGGTTCAGCGGTGGAATCTGGGGCTGTTTGTACGGACACTGCGGAGTCTACAGCGGAGTGCGAGTCTACTGTGGACGTTACGGCGGTTTCACAGACCGAAGGGGAATCACAGAAGATCGTGGGCAGGAAGCGAGGCGCTGAAAAATCCCCGCCGGTTCCCGAATCCCCTCAGAAACGGACCAAAGTAGCCTCCAGTACCGATCAGGAAACCGAAGAGATGGACACGGGCAACGTCTCGAACCTTATCACCATTTTCGGTTCCAGTTTTTCGGGACTTTTGAGTAAAGAAGGGGCAAAGGAGGACACTCAGGACTCGGACACGAGCTCCGATTCGGGGCAGATATGCTGCGATCAAATGCTCAAAAACTTGAATCCATGGAGCACAGCGATTGTTGCATTTTAAGACTTTAAGACGTTCAGATGTGCTGGTTTAAATGGGCATTTGGGTATTTATTATTATTATTATTATTTTCTTTACCCGGGCCGGTTTACTCTGAAACACGTGGTTTTGGGACTTCCCAAGTCTAGTACGATCGAGTTGGGCTAACACGCAAGCTTGTCGTGGCGGCGTCCCAATTTCACATCAGCTCGCCGCGAAGTGCACTACACGTCGTACACTGCACGTTCCGCCTCAGCGCCGTGACGCCACTCTCGTCTAGGGTGCGAGGAGCCGTTTGGAACACAGCCCGATGAAACCTGAGCAATGTGAACGAGTCGGTGCTACTACGCAACACCCACGTCAAAGGAGGAAGCTAAAAGAAAAAAAAGTTTTCCACGTTACAGCAATCATGGACTATTAAAGTGAAGTGTTATTAATAATGTACAGATTTTAAGTGTTACATTAATGTAAAGACTGCCTATAACAACCGAGGGGTTCGTTTCCACGTCTTTGTTTTATAAAGACTTGTACATCTGTAACATTTTGTTCTTGTACATACGGTTTCCTGATGTTTTATGAATTTATGTATTTTGTTATTTACGACTGTGACTATTACCTGTGATGGTCACGTATTAAAACATTTTTTTTAAAACCATTCCTCTTGTTTCTTTTGTTTTTCATTTTTGCTTAACATCATGCACCTTTGCCCTGGTGTTTCCACAGTGGACTTTATTATTAATTTATGATGTTGGGTACAGTTAAGAAACACATGACACAGGTTGTGTCATAATGTAGTAATAATAATGTAATAACAATCAATGACCTGATTAGATAACCATTATAGAGGTTACAATTTATACCAAATAGTACATAATAGTTATTACCATACAGTCATTTAATAAATATTTGTTAAGACTTTCTAGAACATATTAAATATTTACATTATTATTATTGGCCAGATTATGATTATCACAACTGAAACCAGTTGAAATTAGAACTTAGAATGTATATTACATGTCCTACTACTATACAGATGTTGAAAAACAATATCACTGGTATAACTTAGAATCGACCTGCAACGCTTCTCTATTACCAGCTGTTATTACGATATTAATGTGAGTTCATAACACAAATCAAAGCATTATTTAAAGTCTAATTCAAAAGCAACATTCACCCGATGGTCAGTCAGATTGCAGAACGATGATCAGTGTAATAATCCAGTAATCAACTCACAATACTTGTTTTCTTTATGTGTGTAGTTAATACTGGCAGTAATGACTTTCATAATAGAAATCACTACAGTTATAACAGCCATTACATTTCTATTTGTGAGGAATGATCAGAGTATGATACTTATAAAGCATAATGTATGCTCCATAACGTTTATGAAATATGTTTTGCGCCGATGTTCTTTATTAATCCTATTTGGTATTGTGTTTATTATAAAATTTCACCGTCACAGGCCTGCATGGCAAACTAAGGTAAAAAAAAAGATGACTAAAGCTTCATAACCTTTATTATGACTTATTACTTATACAGATTATGACTCAATGGTTAGTACAAAACACAATTAGTCTAGTTCCTTCTTTTACTCGCTCATACGTTGGCCATGTTAGGGATTAAACCTGAAATTAAACTCCTAATCACTACATAAAGAGTCATAAAGTCACTTCCTTCAACACAAACAAATCTAGCCGTGTTTTATTAAAAGGGAAACGGCATCAACATTAGAGCCGAGTGTTTAAAGTTCTTGTCTTACTGAAACTGAAACAATTTCCTTTTACAGCATTTTTTAGTGTGTGTTGTAAAATGAGCCATTGTCTCCTAAACTATGTCTGGTATGCAGGGTCCAGTCCAGCCCATGTGATATAAAACACTTAAGTCATTACTCGAAAAGAGGAGCTCGCTTTGTGGCGATAGACTTATAGGAATGTTATTACAATAACATCCTAATTTCATTATTTAAGTAAATAGCAATTAGATGATTGTATGCAACATCTCAAAGTTTTGTAGTAGATGTATCAGCGTCATTAAATCTCTGCGCCATTCAAGTTTAGTTATGTCATGTTTATATTTGTTTACGTAGTGATAGCTTCTTGGCTAAGTATTGAACTAGTAATCTAAAGGTTACTGGCTTAAATCCCACTAGACTTAAATTACTTGATTGGTAATCAGAGCAGACAGGTTGGGTTTTTTATATTCTTTTAAAGATTAGCAAGTTTGAGGATGTCTTATATTAAGTTACATCGCAAATACTAACACGGTTATAATAATCATTTAAAAATTTAATATTTAATGTGAAATAATTTTAGTTCAGATGAGTACATGATACGTTCCAAAACAACTCTGGGAACTAAACAAAGCAGGAACTTTTAGCTTCTCGTGTCTAGTACGACTACATTCTTTCACATGGACACAAGAGACTACTGACAGGGCGTCTCCCTGGAGGAAAAAAAAACCCTCGGCACGGTAAAGCTGGTGTTGCTGTAACTGAACGTTACGTTGGTCAGCCAAATTCCAAATCGGCTGACCACGGCTCATCGTTTCTGTACTTTCAGAGTCTGAGCCAATACAGGAATAAGTGTGTCGTGTCGTTCATGTGCGCGGCAACTAATCAGACGGTAACTGTTTACGTGTTGTTTTAAGGTTCCTTGGATCTATTTGGGTCCGTAGAACAGCTGTATCCACAGATAATAGTCGTGTCTGTCTTGTCTAGTTTATGAACGGTGGCAACCAAATCAACAAAGTCTGCTGTTCAGGTACGTAGTGTAGCAGGGAAGAAAGTTTGAGTGCATATCTAACCCTGGCTAACAACATACAGATGTCCATTTGTTTCACAGACACCCCACACCCACAAGCCAACCTCCCATTCTGCGTTTCTCGTTCCTTAAAAGAAGAAGTTGGGGGGGGGGGGGGGGGGGGGGTGTTGGGTGCCGTGATCTCCACAGCAGGAGCACATGTGTGTCCGGAATGTAAGGTTGAAAAAAAAATGTTGGAGAAAAGTATACATTATTTAATCTAGACTTGTAACAGTACATACAGTCTTTGTTACAGACAGTAAATTAAGTTCTTATTTATATACACATGTCTAAACCAGGGAAATGATGCCCACCTCCCTCCCACCCCCCTTAAAATCACTGCGAATGATTTACTTTAAACTCAAAGCTTCAGTGTGTCTCGTTGTAAACGTAGCCACCACGTGTGCCGTCCTTCTTTATTGCGAGCGACGAACAGGCTAAAGAAAACACCCGTATGGAGACGTGTAGAGACAAGATCTGCTCGATCAGAGCCTTTTGTTCGAGCGAAAAAAGAAAAGTAAAGAAACAGCCTCTTTACTTATTCAACAAGATGAATATCTTCACAACAGGCACTTAACCGCAATGATATATCAAGTAATTAATCATGGAGATCATCCATCAGTTAACCAACGACTGCTGAACGAAGTAGTCGTGAACACAGCGGCACGGACGCATCACGCCGAGATTTGCTAGACCATACGACTAGCAAATCTCTAGACGTGTTTAGGCCATAAACACTATACGTTTGGTATCAAGTTACTGTGTTAATAATGAACCGTAAAATAGTACTATTACTATTTATTAAATATATAACAGCATCTACATAAAACATCTCAAAGCTTAACAATTACTAGGCTTTGATATACAGATGATTTTTTATGCTCACTAGTCTTTGTTAGAGTTAAATAAATTGCACATTTATTCTTTTAAATTAGAACTCGTGGACAGTGCCATCATGTAGTAGTTGATAAAATAATTAGATTGGATTGGTTTAATTGCTCCCCCGGGCGCCATGGCCAGGTGTGCTCAATTGACAACTGTGAGACAATTTTGTCTCTTCACTTGATCTTACCTGCATGTTTTTGGACTGTGGGGGAAAGCCAGAGCGTCCGGTGTAAGCCCACGCAGACACAGGGAGAACATGCAAACTCCACAAGGACCTTGGACTTCTTACTGAGGTGACAGTGCTGAAATTATTAGATTAGATACAGAGACATACTGGCGGCTATTTGCAGAGGTATAGAAAATATATAAATGTAATAATTTTTATTGCATTGACGATATATGAATGCAATAGTTTAGATATTGTCTATACTTTGCAAATAGTCCCCAGTATGTTCAATAATACAAAATACAGAAAGACATAATGCGACTGTAGAAGCAGCATGTAGATATTATGAGAATTATTACATTATTATAAGAGCATTATTATATTATGAGAATATACAAGGATATAATATAGCAGCGTGTTAAGGAATATTATAATTGGACAGATGTATGGATGGATAGAGTTAAAAAATATAAAATTGTACAAATATAAAATATATACCTTTAATTCTAGGTATTAATGATAAAAATTGAAGGCATGTTATGCTGCATGCTTTGATACAAGAGCTGTGAACAGTTAGTCTTAAAGGGCTACCACGTCATCATCGAACTAGCAGGAAGTCACTGGTGCTAGACACCATTTACCTACCCCTTCCCCCCCTCAACACACACACACACACACACACACACACACACACACACACACACACACACACACACACCACAAAGACAACAGAGCAGTGCATTTTAAAAGGAGAAAGAGAGAAAGAGGGCCGAGCGAGCCCTCGCTTTGGCCCCTCCATTCATTTCGTGTAACCTCTGCTGGAGCGCAGACAAACTGAACTCTTTGTTTGTCTTGGGAACTGGCAGAGGACAGGAGGAAGAAATGGGTGGGGGAGGGCGCACGGACAGAGGAAGGTGGGGGCGAAAAGAAAAAAAAGGGAATGGGTGTCGGGGTGGAGGGGTATCCTGGGAAAATGCCAGCGTGGGATCAGTAGCAGGCTTCCTGAAACAGGAGAACGCACAGTGAGGGAGGACGGGGAGGGGCAGGGGAGTCTTTCCAAACATCGCCGTTCGAGGAACAAATAGAGACAGACACCAGTCGTACAGCGTTAAAATGAACCTTCGGGCTAAAAGGTGGGAACGATTCTGTACCGTGACTCAGATCCTTAATACCAAACTGCGAGTAGCATTTCGGGAACATTTTCATACCTTAATAATTTGAGTGTGTGTGTGTGTGTGTGTGTGTGTATGGGCATGCACACGAATACACGGCATGTCCTAGACCTGCGTATATGGCGCGAAGCCAGTCGACAAGACACACAGCCCCTAAGAGATAAATAGCTGTCGAGCATTTCTCATATTCGCTAAGGGCCGGACTACACGGGGAAAACGACTGGCTACACGCTGAGCCTTTCAGGAACAGCATTACATTCCAGAAGAGGGGTCAGCCGGTTTGCCCCCCGTCCTTTACATTGTCAGTGTAAACACACATACATGAGACACTAATGCTAACCAGGTGAGGTGAGGTGATGACGAGAAATGAGACGGTTGGTACATTATTGATAATTGCTAAACAGGTGAAGCTACTTCAAACTTACGTGCATACTATCAATCAATGCAGTTAAAAATAAGATTAAATGTTTTTTGCACAACTTTGTTTGCTTTACACAGCACATTTAACCCAATCCATGCAGTGAAACATGCATTTATATACACAGTAAGGGAGCAGTAAAGTCAACGCAGCACCTGGGGAAATAGTTATGGTTACGATGTCTTGCTTTAAACACGCTTCAGTCATGACCAGTTGACTCTCTGAATCGTACCAGCAACCTTCTGATCACCAATGCCAACCAGGTGAGCACCATTCTCTGCAAAGAGGAAAAGAAATGCTAATCTGACTGTGAAACGGTAATGAAAATTGTGTGTGTGTAAACTGCAACAGACCTGTTCAGGTGTTTGGTGTATTTGCCCAGTGTAAGCGCTGGTAAAACCAGTTGATGGATGGGTGGATGTAATGATAACATACATAATCTGTAACAGATTTATATGCACTTGAGTTACGTATAAACTTGCATTGTTATTAAATGACATGTTGTATGTGCACACCTGCATCAAAAGTAATTCCTTATACTTCTGATATTTAGTACAATAAAAGATTCTGATTTATTTCAGACCGCCTGTCTAGAGATCTGTCTATCACCAGGTCTTCATTTCTTTCCTTAGGTGAGAACACGGTTCATCGGGTGCGGTTCAAATTTCCCATAAAGTTCAAAGTCCAGTTCAGGGGTCGAGACTGACCTGCTATTGGGAGTGGTCACGAAACACGAGTAACTACGTACTTAACACACCTTTCTATGTACATAATATGTACGCGCGTGTGTGAGTGTGTGTGCACGCACCGTCTCACGCAAGCAAAATCCACCACTGATGGCCCGTCATCGTACGGAGAACAAAGCTGCTCTCACAGCAAGTTTTATATAATAATCGAATATCGATCTCGCCGTTTGCTCTACTTTAATATTTACAGTGTACACTTTTAAACATATTCTGATATTTAAAAAAAAAATGACTCAGGCGGTAGGAATTGTTGCTTTCACACAGATGGGCTGTGTGTTTTCCTGGCTCGACGTTACTAGGAGACAAAACAAGACTCGCGTAGCACCGCACAAATGGCCTAGTAACGTACGGCAGCTGCCACAACAATAAACACGGCAGCACCCAGTCCACTTCTACTCATCCTGTAACCGGAATTACAGCTTTTCCATTTGTATTGCCATGAAATCCAAGAAGCATTTCATAAAACGCCGAATCAAACTGGTGAAACGATACATCGTCGACCTTTTACAAACTAGAAGGTTGTCGAGTTCAAATCTCAGCATTGCTAAAGTGAGAAATCTGAGGGACACTGATTTGTACAGAACATGTATTGTGTTTTCAATTTGTATATAGTGTATTGTGTATGTATTGTATACTGTGAATGTATTGTGTTTTGAGTTTGTGTTTCTGTTGTGATCTTTCATACTGCATTACAATTACCAGTTAAATAGACAATTGCTTTTACACATATATTACATTACATATGCTTGTATTTTACACATATACAGAGGAAATTCATTCTTCGCATGGCCCACCTTGTATGGAAGTCTGGGGTCAGAGCGCAGGGTCGGTCATCGTACGCCGCCCCCTGGAGCTGACAGGGTTAAGGGTCTCGCTCAAGGGTCTCGCTCAAGGATCCAACAGTGGCCGTGTAGCAGAACCTGAAGTCGAATCCGCAATCTAACGATGGATAGACCAAATTCATAACCACCAGACTACACTGGTGAAGTCTTAAATCTTTTTTTTATCTTACAAGATGGCATCTGTGGGCAAACTGTGTGTCTGAGCAGAACACGCAGACAGAATCTCTTGAAACATCTGGAAATGTGAATCCTTTTCACCTTGTTACCGGACCACGGAATGATTTTACAGGTTTGTTATCGCTGGCACTAAGCGTTACCTTTCGAAGCTAACGTACCAATATGCATATTTATTGTGCACTGATAGAAGTCTTTAATGAATTCATCCCAAGCTGAGCTACATCGAGATTCGTCGTCATTTCATCGATGCCATGACAGACAGACGAATGTTTAAAGCTCCGTAACAAAAATCTGCTTGCTTACAATCAGGAGATCTCTTGGACCACCCACTGGGATCCTGTGTGTTTCGGTACCGGACGTGAACAAAAAATCTATAAAGTTGTATTAGACAATCAGTGACGTGATATATCCATCAGTCGTGTACTTATGTACGTTCAGCTTCCATAATGTACCAGACAGTTTACTGTACGTGTGGGACAAATTAGCCACAGAGGGAGCAGACAGTGAATTAGGCAGCTTGTGAATGTGTACGTGTGGGAGGGCGTACATCAAGGGGTGGGGTGGGGTGGATGTTGTATTTAAGCCTGGAGAGGAAACAAAGGCTGGAGTGGTGGAGAGGGGGGAGATCAGAGAGGCGCAGGAGATACCGGAGGGGTGGAGGGCTCGGCGAAGGGTGACAGATGCTCTCACAGCGTGACTTCAGTGAATCTAGTCGTAGCCTCGTGGGGGAGGGGAGGTCCTTGGCGGTGGTGGCGGCGGCGGCGAATCTCATCGGAGTGTGTACGTGTTGGTCTGTTTGTGTTGGAGGCTGTGCACATGTGATAGCGGCGAGGGTGGAGGATGCTGCGAGAGTTGGACGCGGGACTGGCGACTGAGTGACTGTATGTCCCTATGAAGCCCGAGGTGTCATAGGCGTACGCAAATGAGTTCAGGGAGCGCATCCAATTCATAAACGGCGTCAAGTCGTTAACGTGGATCACAATTCGACGTGGCAACACCTAAGCTAACAAATCATATTAGCCACTTTTGGGGGTATCAAACATACCCAAAGCGACTTACATGACATCCATCTGTTATGTAGTTTTACCAGCGCTTAATTAAATTCAAGTTCTCGTTAGTTCGGCCCTCCAACACAGTTCAGATTTTAATTGCCCCGTACAAAAATGAATTGCCCGGCTCTGACATGTACAGTACATGTATGTAACCCTTAAAAACTTCAGCCCATATTTTAAGAGTCACATCACATCAAACTCAAATAAATCTTTATTAACGTCCCCAATTTTCTCCAAATGCGCTCGTTATGATCGCCAAGTTATTATCTAAAGAACATTACACTTTGACTCGTTTGACTCAGATGAGGTCGAATGCTGTTTAACTCCATTTTTAGAAAGTCACCGCTAAACGAGGAACAAAGTCTAGTTTCATTTTGAAAAGAAAAAAAACCCCACACTGGTGTTCCCCAATTGCTCAGCAGATCATGTTTTGTGGACAGATGAGTTAAAACAAAAGTTCCATAACATGCAAAATCATGAGTTTCTCATGATCATGACTGTGGTGTTTCATGCGATCACAACACTTGTCTTAGGACTTAGATAACCGGAGCACCTGGAGTAAAACCCAGGCGAATACATGCAGAACATGCACAATAAAGAGAATCCTGATGGTTCACTAGAACGTGGCTGATGTTCAGACGTCATATATTATGTTCATCTCGATGTATGTCGAGTAATAACTGCTGTAAATCAAACACGGGTTAGACTGTCTGTGCTTAAAAGAAGTCTGTGCTTTTAGGCCATGTCCAAATACAAAACACACACACACACACACACACACACACATTCCCTTTATGTCTCGAACGGCTTTGTGTCATTGCAACCATCAATGCTACATATAATTCCTCACTTCCTGAATACATTACTCACAACCACCCGCCCATAATAGAACACAAGCATGTGAGAACACACACACACACACACACACACACACACACACACACACACACACACATTTCTTCACATGCCACATCAGTTTCAGTTTTCCTCTCTTTTTTTCTTTTTCATATCCTGTTGTTGTTACTTTTTCGTCCATCACCTCATCATCCCTCCTCTGGACTGTTTGACGCTCTCTTGCTTTATTTTTCCTTTTAATTATTGTTCCTGCCCTCACCATCTTCTGTTTGCCTAAGCACAGATCAAAGCAAACACAGGGCCTAGATGTCTAATATTAGCAACAGCTGAAATTATACAAGCAGGTCAGAAACGGTGTGTGTGTGTGTGTGTGTTAGAGGTAGTCTAATTCTACACATTATGAACAGCTGCACGCTGTATATATAACTACGTGTGTGACTAAATCCCTGTGCGTGCACGCATGTGTGTGTTTGTGTGTGAACAATCATAGCTACATTAATATGCCACGCATGTAAGGTAATTTGGAGTTTGCATCTTCTCTAAATGTCTGCCTGGGCTTCCTACGTCAGTCCAAAGACATCCGGTCATTGGCACTTCTGGCGACAACGCAAGAGAACATGGTGGAGACGATCTTCAACAAGCCAAGACCATCCACGATGGACTAAAAAGAACAAACGATACACTCCATCACAAGTCGAACCCAAGCGCGTACTGGTTGCATGGTAAGAACTCTTCGGACGTCAGCTAGAGACACGATGATGATGATGATGATGATGATGATGGTGATTATGTGTGTGTTTGTCTTTGTACCCTGTTCCAGTGTTTAGTGTATTCGCCCAGTATGTGTTCCACTGCGATCCTAAATAGGATTAAGCGCTGGTAAAACTAGGTAACAACAGGACGACTGGATTTTAATGTGCATCATATCAATAATGTGTGATGCTCTGTTCTAGAGCAATAACAGGCTTGGCATCCGACTCTTCCCTTACGCCACGGCACAATCAAAAACAAATGATGAGGCACTCGGTCCCCGTCTGTGATATGTTATTATCACTATACAAAGCAAGTCCTAACACACGAGAGATAAACATGAAAACGTAACAACTAACTCTGTATTTAATGTGGAATTTAATCTTTTTAAAGTACAGATTGTATCCACACCAATGACTAACCTATCAGATAAGGAAATAGCTCGCTCATTTGCATAAACCATTCTTGATAAGAACTATTTTTGTATTTGTTGCCCAAGTCACACGCGGTCGGAAGAAATATTCTACCAGCTAAATGTATCGGGACGTTGAAGTGTAAACAGGTTCGTGCAGTGTGACTTGTTATGAGTTAAACAACACATGACGTAAGTGGATTACTCACGCAGTTTGACAAGTACGACAAGAATCAACATTCTACACCCAAGCTGACGCTTCGTACTAGTATGTGAAGTTAGGTTTCACCAAGAAGGCCGGAGCAAAAAGCACCGGTTCCTCATTCTGTTTACTGTGTAAACATATTGACCGATGACCGTCACCGTGGGTCATCGTCAGGGGCAAGGCCAAGACATATTTAACCCTTCTGGTTTATATCTACATATGAATTATTATACAGTCTTAGTCGTATTCCCCATATGAACAATTTCCCCAGTATGAGAATATTCATAAAGATGCATCGATGGAATCCCCGTTTGATTTCCTTCTCTTTTCTTGGTAATGGTTTCTGATCCTAATACAGAAATGCATTATGGACAGACGTGGTCTCGTGGTTAGAGAACTGGGCTTGTGATCCGAAGGTTCCCAGAAGGTTCGATTGTGAGAGTCGACAGATCACGACTGAAGTGCCCTTGAGCCGAGCGCCACTTTTAATTTAGAAGAAATGCTATGTGCAGGCTATTACAAGTATTACTGGTATGAGAAAGTGAAACGGTCGCACAATCTTAATCGCAGGGGCAACTGTGATCATTCGATTCAACACGTTCTTATCGGCTCTTTTACAGATGACTTTGTGGGTCCTTTCGAGGTAAAAAAGAAACAAGGGGGAGGAGACGACCAGTCAAAACAATGACTATCAAGATAGACCTCTTGTGTGTTTTCGTTTGGGTTTGTTTGCAACGAAAGTGGCATTACAAACCCAAATGGTGTAATTACACTAAAACCGGCAGGCAGAATGTACGTGTGTTATTATTTCGTTGACCTCTAAGGACTCGGCACACCCCGAAAGCCTATAAAACACTACCATGCTTACACCAGACTCTCGCTTGCTCTGGGGGAAGAAAGAAAGATTGAATGTGTTAATTTTACCCAGGAGGCTGTATAAAAACTGTAGGGAATAGTATAGTCCATACGACGGCTTATCTGTTCGCCCGCGTGTCAAACCACAAACTACTTGGAGCCAGTTGAGTGTGACACGAGGCGTGTTTACGTGCTGACCTATCGTCAGAGCGTTATCAGATTTTTAAAGTTAATAGGTTTTAAACTGGCCGTGCAGATTCTAATCGTACATCCGGGTGCTGACAAAACTGTGTGTGTAGAGAATCATCGGTCATAAGCCACGAAACACTTAAATGTCAGGATCTAATTAATCAGCAGGTCAGTATGCAGTCGTGGTCTGGCAGTTAAAAAGAACCGGACTTGTGATCGGAAGGTCGCCAGTTCGATTCAGAGAGTCGACAGGTCACGACTGAAGTGCCTCCGAACCCTCTAAACTGATGCCCGGGCGCTGTGGCTAAAATAGAGGCTTCATATCGTGCCAGGATTGTGTTCTCACTACTGCCCCCTAGAGTGTGTGTTCACTTGTCTGTGTGTGTGCGTGTAAACGTGTGTTTCACTGCACATGATCGGGTACAATGCACGGTTTTACCCACTTAGGAGGATTGAAGGTAAAAATGTGTACATGTGTTTACTCTCATTGTTTACCGACGGCTCGATTTTGCTTATTTTATTTACTAATCTGATCTGAGTAATTATTTAAAGATAATTTGCAGATTTGAGATGTTTTAACGCTTTGAATGCTCAAGGATTGAGAGTCATTAGGAGAAATCCAACTTTAAAACTTCTCAGCGGGCAATTCATTGAGAAGTTAAGAGTGTATGAGCACTAAAAAGGGTTTAAGACAAAAGGGGAATTTTCACAGGCCACCCCCGACACCGGGAGCCGTTCTGGGAAATGTTATAGGGGGTCCGGGATTGGGGGATGGGTGCAAGTATGTATGTGTGTGTGTGTATCCTCATTCCTGTCTGAAGAACCGTAGCAGGACCCCACCCCCCGCGTGTCACAATACACAATCAGCATAGACCGTCGTTCTCTTTTAATGCCCCCCAGCCCCCTACGTCCCGGGGCAAAGAAGGGTGACCTCCAGTCAGCAAGCTGCCCCATTGTTCAAAGTCAGCCAGTGTTTAAGGGGGTCGGGATAAAATACATACGTTAGATAATCTGTTCTCACCTACTGGAGGACTCTCACTGACACTCGAGGCTCCAGGACTGGAGTTACAGCAATACAAACACACACACACACACACACACACACACACACACACACACACACACACACACCGATTGTTCATCAGTACAATTGAAGTTGATTGTTTATCTGGTTTATAAATGTTTATTTCATGTCTTTGTATTCTAACGGGGCAGCATTAGTGTGGCATGTCTGGCAGGTAAAAACACATCTCCCTATTGTGTGTGTGTGTGTGTGTGTGTGTGTGTGTGTGTGTGTGTGTGTGTGTGTTTGGGGGGGGGTGCAGTTAAGACGGTGTGTGTGCGCGCTGTAACGTTGCCTCTGGTGTGGTTAACTACACGCTTTTCACGACAGAATCTTCTCAGATCTGTCTGGGTTTGTCTGACATGTAGTAGACGTGTGTAGCCCCCATCTCACCCCATCTCACCCCACCCCACTCCCACCCTACCCCACCCCCAACACACACAAAACAAGCCCTCGCCACCACACAATTAGGAGCCGACAGGGTCAAAGATCAACACCTGAGGCAAATATATACCTGCTCGCATACACAAAACCGTCCTTCCGAGAGTGGAACAGAATTTCCTTGACGCCCCCGTCCCACCCCGAGCCAGACCGGTGTGGGTGTCAGGATGCTAATACGAAAGATGAGTAATGAATTAAAAATGGTGCTAGACACACGCCGCCTCTGCACATAGAACCCCACATAGTCACACTTCTGAAAGCCAGCACCTCCATCATAGCTTCACTCCCGCAGAACAGCTGGAGCCGCCAATAAGCCGCTGTGACCCGACTGATGATTAGCGACACACCGAGTCGTGAGGTTGAAACACACACGTTCACCGATGCGGCATTGCTGAGCTACAGTGCCCCTTCCTCACTAAATATACCGTGGCTCGGGTATTTATAGAGGCGTATAGGAGGCGACAGAAGCGCCTGCCACGATGAGGATGATTCACTCTTCTAACCTGAAGAGATGAGAGGAAGCACATGTGCTGCCCACCTTCTCCACACAGCTCTGCTTTTATCTCATTTTGTGTTCCTCGCACTCCCCGACCCTCAACACGTCACCATGCAGACATTTAATGGCATTCCACCCCACCGTACCAGCTTCCGCATCCCAAAATAGCTGCATTAAGGCACAGGTTGTGAATCTAATGCCATTGCACGTGTTATTTTCTCACAGCTAAGTATACATCCATCACAATCTTGAAAATACACTCTCCAAAAGAAAAATTAAATGTTACGACAATATTCTATTCTCTTATTTCATAGTAAATACACTTAAATAGTTCCTACATGGACAGAAAGCTTTCTTATCAACCCGTTACACGAGCAATATCAACAGATTAGATGTCATGGATAAAATAATGTCTGTGAGGTAGCTGGTTATGTTTTTACTTTGCAGTTCTTTTGGTAAAACATTAAAAATAAATAAAAGAATGATCAAATAAGGAATTTAAGAAAGTGTAGTCTTTAGGTCAAGAATGTATTCTCATTATATATTTAAATGCACAATTTTAATCAAAATGTCTCCTTTGATCTTCATTTTCTGCATCACTGCATATCACAATCTGCATCTTCCATCTGCACACCTTTTACACCGGATCCCTTTCCTATTTGTCCTGGCTTGGGACCGGCACTACATTCTAGTGGTTAGGTATCTACAGGTCACTATGTCCAACTAGCTTGTCTCTGGATTGTGTGGGAAACCAGAGCACCCGGAGGAAACCCATATGGACACGGGGCACCCGAAGAACGTGTGAATTTCACACAGAAAGTACCTGGACCACCCGATCTAGGGTTTGAACCCAGAACCTTCTTGTTGTAAGGCGACAGCGCAATCGTCTGTGATCAGTATAGATAATTTTCCGTAACTAATATATTTCAGCAGAAGTTTTGGAGCAGCGCGGAAACTGGAGGTAGAAGAGACGTAATAGGCATGTAATAAGCAGTCTGACATATGGACCGAGTTGTTCTCGATTTAGTGGTTGGAAAGCAAATGAAAAAAAAAAGAACGAGTGAGTGGAGGGGTTGGCTGACCTGGCTGGATAGGAAAGAATGTCCTCTTTATGAAAAAGACTTTCCGAAAGCCTTCATTCCCTCCCCACCTCACCGTCTCGGCCTACTGAAGAAAAGCATTATGACCTTATACGGTGCGGGAGACACTGGGAGACCATTTGCGGTGTTTATATATGATTAAGACACTAAAAACTGTTTATCTCTTTCTTTTGTGTGTCAATGAGACCAGTAAACAGTTTTATATTGGAGTTTGGGAATCAATAAATTGAACAGACTTAATAAAGCAAAGACTTGGTGCGTGTCGGCATCTACTGGACACTTTAGGGTACTGCACAAAGTTAAGCACAGCAGCGAAACGTGAATGTATCTCGAGTTACATCAACATTTTAGTAATTTATTGTTAAATTAGACAAACCAGACTTACAACCGTGACCAAATACAAGCCAAATCATTTAAAGGTTAAAGACAGCAGGACTTCAGACCGTAAAGAAAAAAAAACATCTCTATATAAGTATGAGTTTTAGTAATTACAGATTTGCATCTAATGACTGTTGACTACATACATTCAGAGTCAGCACAGTAAACTGACTTTTATTTATTTTAAATCAAGTTTATATACACCTTTATGCACAATGAATGTGGAATTCTATTAAAATGTGTTTTGAATATGTACTTGTTACAAAGCTCGAACATACAACCTTTACAACATACATGTATTACATTTATTTAAATGGTTTATTTCCAAGTTGAGTCGTATTTAGTCGTATTTAGTATTTAGTATTTTATTAAGTATGTAATTTACTTTATCTTCATTTTAACTTCATGAAATCATGTCAAACAAAACTGTGTCTTTGCTGCCCTCCAGTGGACGACTTATCAAAGCGAAAATAAATGACTTTACGTTTATTTATTTAAATGAACAAGTTTGTGTTTTATATATTAGAGGATTTCCACATAAACCGAGTAATAAATGACATTTACATCGTTGTATTCTACCAGTTAACCTAATGCGAGCAAAGACTAGCACAAAAGTACAACAAATACTTATCCGAGATTTTAAGTGCATATTTGTAACTGAACTACATATTTTTTTTATTTAATTTTTTATTTCTTATTTATTTCTTTTTATTTGCAGTAGTTTAATATTGTTTTCTATGTATATATCATTTTTGCTCTAGTTGGAATTGTGCTGCTATAATAGACGAATTTCCTTCTTAATAATAATAAATAATAAAGTGATCTGTTTATATTATATATATATAAGTAACAATAAGCTGCCTGTTATATCACTGACGTATTTGTGCAGAATTCAATGATGAAATTATTATTATGAAGTAAAATATTTTGAAAACAAAAACTTTATTTAATACGTGTATTTTGTTTAAGCTACTGTTCCACATAATTTAATGAAGAACCTGTCTACGCCACCAGAGGGACCCCGAGAGCACCAAGCAAGGATATAAAAAATACGTATATAGAAAAACAACAACAACAACATTGTTGGTAATTGTTAATAATACAAACGCAATGGTATTATACACGCAAAAGTGATTTTTATATTATTTAAAAAACATTTTTTTTTAAATATTGTTCATTTCTTTCTATTTTGTTCTATCATGAAACTTGATTTTAACTGTTGTAGAAATAAGTTAAGAAAAAAAGATTAAACAGCTGCAATATTATTTAATCAGAATCATATTTTAGGTCTTAAATAAATAATCTGTAAAACGATCAAAGCCTCTGATTTAAAAAAGAAGCATTAATTAATAAATTCAACCTGTAGAGGGCGACACATAAAAACAAACTACGTTTCTGATGTGAAATGAATAAATAATAATTGCCCATCTTTTCTTTCTGTCTTAATTTTTCACAATAAAAATGTTTTAAATGTTCTAAATTTTTATGTCCCATAAAACAAAATCCAGCCTTTCAAAGAAAATAATGTATTGAAAGAAAGAAAAGAAAGAAAGATTTACTCGAAACTTACTAAATATACTTCCAATAATTTGACATAATGTCACACATATAAGTATTAGATCAATTAACTCGACCTTTTACACTCGAGTCTGGCTACTGTGGAGAACATGCAAAATACAAACGACTTTTCGACCTAGAAATCGAACCCACGACCTTTACCAAAAGCTCAAAGATTCTTAATAATTAATAATAAAAAGTATAATGAAATTAAGTTCATGACACAAGCATGTCCACCCAGGACCTTTTATTCCCTGCTCAGGAAGTGACTCGCTGTGGGTCGTGACTATTAAAGCTTCTGCAGACAGGAATCGTGACTTTTCAGGGTCACTGAGACACTGTGGACCGGATATTTGTATTTTAATATAAAAATACAAATAAAATTTAACGTAAATACATCAAACCGATCAATGATGTTGCATCTATTCATCCTAGTTAAATGCAGAATGTAGAACTGATACCCCAAATCAAGAGGTAACTAATAAAGGAGGGAACAAGACCTGGAATTTTACTCAAACAGTTTATTCTCATTGTTGATTGTTTTGTGTATTTATAACAATTTAAATTATGAGTATAAATCATTAGAAAGCAAATCATTCCAATTCACGATTATAATGCATTATAACGCAAATGTGAGAGATCCAGATCTCAGTAATATGTGTGGTTAATTTAAACCAAAACCAAATCAAATCCCAATACCACCATCACCACCACCATCACTGTTTTCATTCCTTAATTGTGTCCTTAATTGTTTGTGTCCTTAATTGTGTCCTTAATATGTTGTTGTCTTGAGCTCATGATTACAGATGCTCACTGAATGCAGTATAACAGCTTAAAAGATTGAACAGTAGCATCATGATTAAAAACAACTGTAAACAAAAAATGTTTTTTTTATTATTTCAAGCTCTAAATATGTTTATACAACAGTGCAAATGTTATTATTGTAAAGTTATGTAAAAAAAAGCTAATAAATAAAAGTGTACGAATAAACATATAACATATAAACAATATTTGCTTCTGCAAAAATGCAAAATGTCAAAGTGTCAATGCAGAGAAGCAGAAATGTAAAGTCCACGTATGAGGATGCAGGGTGTCAAGAACTTATAGTAATGCACAGGGTTCAGATGGTCTCTGGTTCAAATCCCACCGCCACCATCACCATGGTGTTTTCACTTTTAGTAGCCGCTCCACGAACAAGTGTGTGTAATTGCTGGCAGTGCATAAAGTCACAATTATGTACAATTATGCACAACTATATACAATTATGGTAACTGGATACTTAATACTGGTTAGTAACATCTTATCATGTTGTTTGCTTTCTTAACTC
>JAOTRQ010045499.1:0-16662 GCA_028565875.1 Hoplisoma paleatum
ATTTGCACTGTTTTTGTATTTTCTGTTTTCTGTTACTGTGTGTCTTAATAAAAATATATATAAAAAAAAAAAAAAAAAACATTTCCATTACACACACATATAGACGTGACTGCATGTCTTTGGACAGCGAGAGGAAACTGACACAGACACAGAGAGAACAACAGGGGGCGTCCGTGCCCTTGTGATTAGAGAACCGTGTTTGTGATCGGAAGGTTGCCGGTTTAGTTCTCGAGAGAACTGGCTAGAATAAGGCCTGCCCACTATGCTGGTCGCGTGTGCTCGATGCTGCCCCCTTTAGTGTGTTTCACTGCACGGATTGGGTTCACTGTGGACGAATAATCTGATGTTTTACTTCGAACTATTTTTCTCGGCCCGTATGTCCACGCGAGACCATTAAGTCTGAAGTTCAGGTGTAACCGAGGGTTTCGGGTTCCGTCTTTAGCGAGCGCGGCATTTGGCCGTTTCAGGCGCCTCAGCGGCAGGTGTGATGTGGTTTTCTGGTTCCAGCTAAGTCCATCGTCGACATCGCGCCGTTCCTGCGGCGCTATTAGCGTAGTGAGAAGGTAGCGTCTCGGGTTACATGTTGTGTGGCCCTGGAGAGTCGTGTGTGTCAGTGTTCCAGGCCATCGGAGTTGATTTACGCCCTCGGTCTGGTAGAGGTGGGGCTCCGACTCCTCACCCCCGGGACTCCTTCTGCTGTATGGATCAGGGTGAGGAATCTCAGAATTGGAACTCCTGCTCCTGTACATTAGTGTGACCCCACACCTGCAGGAGTTGGGACGTGAACCAAGAAACAATGAAAGAATTTGGCCATGCAGACCATTAACCAGAGCGGTGAAGAGGGGAATAAAAGTCAATAACGGGACCAAGAACAAAGATGCTCTGGTATATTCAGCAAGCACACCAGCGCAGAGATTCTAAACACCTCAGTCTGTCTCCGACCAACTGATCAAATAATATATATATTTTTTTATTTTTTATTAGGTGCGTTTTTCTTTTATTTAATTGCTGTTTCCCTTGTACAGTGTCCTTGTGTGTTCTGAAAGGTGCTTTTAATTTAAGTATTATTATTATTATTAAATCTCCACCCAGAAATAAAAGAAGATGAAAGTAAATCATCTGCTTTGCTGTACATTTTGTTATATAAAATAAGCATGACTGCACGAAGCTGCTCCCGACCGATCAGCAGGGTAAATAGGGTGTTTTCCAGGCTCAGCGAGGCCGTCCAGGGCCACCTGGCATCACACCCTCGTAAGCCCTAGGCTAACGTTGGCACCAGGGTCACAGGTTCACGTCCAATTAAAAGCAGAAACGGTGGAGAACGTGCGGAGAGCAAAGCTGAGAGAAAAGCACCTGAACGTTTAAACCTCAAACAGGCCTTCAGACAGGAAGTGGACGTTCCTATTAATATGTAACATCCTGTGGAATCCATGTGTGTGTGTGTGTGTGTGTGTGTGAGTGTGCAGCATTAAAAATTTGAGTGTATTGTTTGTATGTTAAATAAACCAAGCAGCTAAAAAAATTACTTTCAATTACATTTAGATTAATGAAAACTTGAATATGATTGACAGGCCTCACATATGTAGTTAAGGGATAAAAGATGGATGCTCGGCGTCCCACACAGATGTAGTTTATATGTATCTAACCTCATATAAGGAGTCCCAATGCACCCGTAAGCAGCACTTCCTATAGGAAACCCAAATCATTCACAGTTGTCATTAAGGTCCAACATCTCACCCTCGTTTTATTTTTAAAAAATATTTCTTTTCTTTTTTTTAAGTGCTTCAGGCTTGTCATGTTAGATTGTGGGATCCTGAGTGCGTGATGGAAGCGTTCTGGCCTGTTTGCTTCGCCTCAGCTGAAATCAAAGCGAGATATTTCGTAGCCACGTCGAAAGCCTCGTGATCCCGGCCTGACAGCGGACGCGGAGGCACAAACCTGCATCGCATTACAGACGCTAAACGCTTCAAGCTGCTCCGCGCTACCTAATGCAACATTCATGAGGAGACTCTAATGCCATCAGAAACCACGACTACACGCGCATGGGTGGAGATCACATGAACGAGAGATGTGATCAGACGTTATGAAGTTCTACAGAAGTCTCAGAGATGTGATCAGACGTTATGAAGTTCTAATGAAGTCTCAGAGATGTGATCAGACGTTATGAAGTTCTAATGAAGTCTCAGAGATGTGATCAGAAGTTATGAAGTTCTACAGAAGTCTCAAATATCTTTTGGTCCCAAATGTGATCAGATGTTATTACATTCTGTTGGCCTTCAAAGTGTGATCAGATGTTCTTAAGTTCTACAGAAGTCTCAGAGATGTGATCAGACGTTCTGTTTCTGACTCAGAGATGTGCTTCTAGTTCCTGTCCCAAGTGGATAAATAGGAAAGATTGTGTCAGGAAGGGCATCCGACATGAAAACTGTACCAAAATAATATTCATATTCCAACTAAAACCATATTCAAGTTATTGATATATAATTCTAAATTTTAAAAACAGCTGGGGTTCGAACTCGTGAAGGCGACAGAGCTACCCACCGGCCATGCCGCCCCTCTGTAATAAAAAGAGGCTCAAATCGAAATCTCATTATTCACACTTGGGTATGAATCCACTTTCGCTTGGGGGTTTTACAGGGAAGCAATTTCCTTGAGTAAATCTCCTTGAGTGACAAAGTGTTACCAAATATCCTAATACTGCACCTCCACTGAGCCCCCCGGGCTCCCCCCGGGGGCCCCGAGTGACGGGGCTGAGTGAGCAAATGAAGCGATTATGTATCCAAACATTAGTGTGTATTTAAACATGTTTACACTGCTGGTTCACCCAGACGTGCCACTTTCACACCAGCTTTACCGACCGAGCTACACAAAGTGTGTTCGAGCAGTTCAAGACCTGACAAAGCAGACACGAGCTCTGGCGTGGTATTATTTCTTTAGCTATTAACATTGTGCTTTACACGGGAATCAAAACCGGCCACCGTGCCTCCCGCTATAACATCTCAAAGATTAATAATGACTACCGAACGGCGAAGGAAGACATGTGATTGTTAAATTAACCAAAACGTGTCGTAGATTCTTTAAAGTGCTTTGACGACAGCTTTGCACAGTGGTGTTCAATCGCTCTCGGTCAGTCCTGGATGAGTTCTCAGAGGTGCTGAGGACTTGTTGAGTGCTTTGCCTTCGATCTGAAGGTCCAACTTGTCCTAATTCATCTCAACCGGGTTGAAGTCAGGCGATGGTGGAGGCCGGGTCATGTGACCTCATTTTCGGTTAAAACAACAAAGAATTACATCGTAAATAAATCATTGAATGATTTTTTAAATGTTTTTTGTTTTTTTAGATAGTAAAGAATAAGAAGTAAATATAAGGAGACACGTCCTCCACAAGACATGTAAAGAACTTTGGTACTAAGCCATTACCTGCGGGTCCTTCACCTCGATGTTTGAGGTCGTCCATGGACGATGCCAGAAGTCCAACTGAAGTCCTTTCCCAATGTATTCTGACATCAATGATAATTGGCCACAGCTGGACCCTCCTAGGACCTTTATCAGAGAGTCTGTTGGTCCTGTGAGACGACGTCTGCAGTGTCAAAGCTCGACACCAATTCTTTTGATTCGACTGAAACTTTTATGGTTTCATCCATCGGAGAGACTTTAATCACGTCGTCTTGTTTATCTCGCCGGCGTGAGCTAGTAAAGACAAACAAATACAAGATGCCCCGATACACATTGTGTGTGTGTGTGTGTGTGTACACGTCAGGACACTTGATCCAGCTGCCAAGATATTTTCAGACAAATCTTTATATAGCGCGCCGATCACAGAATGCATCTGGGCTATAAAAGCACTGATCGACAAATCATCTCCTCCATCCTGTAGACTGGATCTTCTGCCCTACACGCCTCAGATCATCATCATCATCATCATCATCACTGCTACGTCCGTCTTTAGAGAAGCACCTGAGATTCTGTCACCATTCAGAACCATCCACTCATTCCCTATTTATTTCGTCCCGTAACCCGCCACCACCGCGGCCGCCGCCGCAGTCCTTAGCCAAGTCGGTACAGAAGGGATTTTTTGCTTATTAAAGAGTTCCAGGCCATGTGGAGCTGATTTGGGGGTGTCAAAGAGACGTAAACACGTCATCTTCGCCGGGTGAAATATGGCATTACAGATCTTTGATCTGGCGTGGGTCATCTCCAGATCCTGTCGGTCAGGCCGGCGGTATGAAGGGTGCCGCGCAGGATCTGTCGGTGGGAAATGTGTATGGTATTATACCTGCCGTCACGAGCTCATGTTCCAAAGGGGGCCGCCGCGGTCATACGGCAACGGCCATATGGAGTCTGTCTGAAGATGTAAGGGTAATGAAAGAATGCGGGAGAGGGGGTGGAGGGGTGGGGTGGAGAAACAGACCCCGTGCCTCTTTCACCTTCACTTTCAAATACAAAACGTACTAAACTGAGCTGTTCCAGTTCCCCTGACTGATCTCTGGGCCACAAGTCCGGAGTTGGAGACCCCAAAAAGGTACCAAACGTTTATACACACGCCTTCATGTTCATTGTTTGTTTCTTTATTTGTTTATTCATTTCTTTAATACATTGTTTACTCCTGCAGACGATGTAAAACAAGACCACCAATAAAAGCGAGTGATAGAGCGTTCAGGTCACATGACCCGTCCACCACGATCGCCTGACATGAACCTGAGTGAACTGAGTTAAAGTAAAAATTAGTCAACCAGTGCTCAGCACCTCTGGGTACGTATGTAAGACTGTCGGAGGACCGTTCCAGTCCAGTGTGTTCTCTATGGAGAGTTTGCATGTTCTTCAAACAGTGTGAGTTTACCACCGGGTGATCCGGTTACACTCGTACAGTCAAGATATGTAAGTGAAGTGAATTAGAGATGCAACATTTTATAAAGTCGTGTGTTCCATCTGGTCTTGTGAAGTGATGAATCGTGTTTATGGAATAACGTTTCTCTCTGTCTGATGTAAACAAACAAACAAACAAATTTATGATGTTTTGAAGAGACCTGGCACAGAATATTTTTCACAAAATATCACACAATGACCATAACAAATAAAGTGTGTCGATGGTAAACTTTCATAAGAGTAAATATGTCTGTGTGTGTTGTTGTTGTCGTGTCCGTTCTCACATGTGTATTGCATATGCATAATGTGATGTGGGGGGGATCAAACGAAGATTTGTTTCACAATTTAAAAGCGAACAAAACTGACCGAGTTTCAGCAGTATATAAAACATCCAGCAGTCTCTTCTGAGGACTGGACGCTGGTAAAAGAAATCTGACATGCATTATTATTGTCTTATTCAAAGAGACAGACCAGACTCAGCATCCGAGCGAGAGAGTCTGTGAGGCTCTGCCAAAAAATTTCGCACAACAGGCCGTCTTGGACATGTGGCTGGAGTATTGTGAAAGCCTGGAGTTTTTTTTTTATTCTGGAAAACAACAGGCAGAAGATTTCCATTGTAGTCCAAAAAAGAGAGGGGGGGGGTATTCAAGAGGAACATATTATAGAGCACATTTATGTTTAAAAAACACATCAAAACTACAGTTCATGTTTCTCAGATGGACCAGAAACGATCAGTTTTTATAATGCAGTGATTCTAAAGTTAGTGCAACATTTATTGTTGTGTAATAATCAAATCTGAGCATCACAATGTTCAAAATATTAAAAGGTTTTGTTTCGTTTTGACATAAAGATGTGAATAATGGACAGTGTTGCACTGAAACGTGGAAATGAAGTGAATTTGAAATGTGAGGAAGAACAGATTTTATTTGCTTCACATAAACATCATTTATTTCTATTTATTGTTCTTATTATTTTTATATTCTTCATAACAGCATTAATGAATGATTTCTGTTATTAGAAGGCCGATCAAGAACGTGAAATGATACCAACTATGAATGTTAGAGAAAAATCTTTCTGATTCTATTATTGCTTAAATTTTATATATAAAATATAATTGTTCATATTATATAAAAGTTTACATTATAATGCATTATAGAGTGTATAAGCAACAATACAATTGTACGGTCTTAATGTTTTTATTTCTTTCAGTTTCTAAACAATCATCCGCTGGTCAAATAAAAATGAAAGAAGAATAAACAGTTTAAACTGGTGCTGTATTATATAAAAATAATAAAGTTTAATGTACCGTTAAACCTCACAGTTCTTAAAATAAACGTTAAATATGCGAGGACAGAAATACATGAAATCTGTAAATATAAATCAGAATTTATCATCTGATCAGATTTGTGCCGTTAATAAATATCACCAGATTTTCTTAAACTTTTAATAACTAAACACTAAAATAACATCAGCAAACAAGAAGAATCATTTTTAGTCAATCTTTCAAAATGTTTTGAAAACAGTTAATAATTAATTTTTTCATAATTGTCCGGTATGTCAGTAAAGATGCTGTTAAAGCTGTGAACAAGATTAAATTATTATATTATATCAGTTAATATTAACCACAATATTAGTGAATTATTAAACACACATTGTGTTTTATCAAACAGACGAGGAAATTTCTTACAATAAAACATTTGTGATTCTTAAGAAATAAAAACTCAGTTATCCTCAGTTAAGCTTAGAAAACGAATCTTATCTAACAAATGTAGAAACAAAAACATTTAAGACTTTGTTTTCATCTCCATCCTAATTTTCTATCATTTATATAATAGCAGAACTAATAAAATCTCAGCTGTAAATTGTATTAAATCTGTATTAGAATCTTCTACCACTGACTAAACTTAATAAAACATTAAATTAATAACTGAAGAAGTAAATGAGATCAGTCAGGATTGTAAAATGTACAGCGTTCATAAATTTTAATAAAAGTTGATAAAAGTTTACATGCAGTCACCACAGATGAAAAAGAAAACAATCATGCTGTCAACAAAACTATCATATATTATATATATTATATGATAATATAATGTATTCACACACACATTATATACTATGGGTGAATATCATTTATCGACTATATTAACAAATCGACGATGATGAAATAATTTATAATTAATAAAGTCAAGCTTAGAAAAAGTTTTGAACAATAACCTCTAAGTTTATATGACATAAATCTTTTTTTATCATCAAACTTAGTCTTAATTTTTTAACTTTCTTTCATTATATAATAAAAATCATAACTTTCAGTAAGTCAGTTGTGTAATAAAAGTTTCCAAACAGGTGTTTGACCAAAGTTATCATTAATAATAATAATAAACCTAAATAAATAGGAATATGTTGGTTAAATGTAAATGATCACTTAATACTCTTAAAGCCACATTATATAAGAACAATTTCATATTTAATTTAAAATAGATTTGTGTCTAATTATTGTTTTAGTTGCTCGTGACTTTCAAGAACATTTATCATCTAAATGTCAGTTTGTTGATGTTTTTAGTTTTTATTCTTGATTGTAATTAATATCCAGCGATTCATGAAGGACACAAACTTTCCTCATAATGAAAACACATGTTTAACAGCTGTAAATATTAAATATCTGGGTTTAAACTATGAATTGTTTGTGTTTGCATGTGGATTGTGTTGATGTGATTATATCGAGTTATTGTAAGTAATAAAACCAAACACACAAACACAACACAAGTTTAGCTCATTAGCATCCGCTAATTAGCACCTAGCCGTTCTGTTTGTTTGTCCCTGAGATTCAAACAATTACAAATTAAACCGTGTAACTCCATTCAAGTATAATATAAAAGTATAAAGTTATATTAAGTAATAAATAAGTGTATTTTAAGTCGTTTAGGAAATAACTCACTTTATTGAAACTATTTACCTCAGAGGCACGTGGCTAATGAGACGCGCGTGCTCGTGACGTCACAGATGAAGATGAAACGTTCCTCGGAGATGATTTACGTCACAGTTTTATCCAATCAGGGTCGCTGGAACCCGTGTCGACTTTCTAATGGGTGCGAGGCACACAGAGACACCCTGCCATCACACACGTGCACACATAAACACACAATACATCCTGTTTGTGAACTGTAGAAGAGACCGGAGAGCCCGGAGGAAACCCAGGAGGACACCAGGAGAACATGTTAATTACACCCAGAACCAGGTGCTAAAACTGGTTAAAAAGCAGAGATGACAAAAAAAACAACTAACGAGGATTTTACTGTTGTGTCATTAATATAAAATGATACTTAATTGTATATTAAGTTTAAATTGCACGATTTTATCCAACAATTTATTTAGAAACAAATTTCACCTTAAAATATCATCTGCAGAGACCAGACACTGACGTGGACAAGGAGAGAACATGTCAAATTTCATGTGACAAGGAGTTATCTTAGTCCATGGCAAAATATTGTTGTTGTTGTTGTTGTTGTTGTTGTACTGATATTAGTTTCGTTATCATTATCAAGTTCATAGTATTAATGCAGTATTATTAATGATTTTTATTAATATTACTATTTATTTAATTGTTGTTAACTGTAGTCGTTGATATTTTTATAATATTTATAATAAATATATAATTGATTATATCTTGTTAACGTTTTGTTGGTATCATTAAGTTTTCCAAATTATTATTATTATTACTATTATTATTATTATTATTATTATTATTATTATTATTATTATTATTATTATTATTATTATTGGTAGTGGGGTGATTTGATATTGTTGTTCATTTTGTTAATAATCAATATTATTAACACTGATTTTATTATCTTCATCAGCAGCAGTATTAAGTTATTAATGTTGTATTATTATTGTATTATTATGAATTTTATTAGTTTTTATTAGTGTTTGCTATTTATTATTATTATCGTATATTATGTATTTTTACTGTTGTTTATTGTAGACGTTTGTTGTTGTTGTTGTTGTTGTTGTTGTTATAAGTATTATTTTAATTGGTGTTATTATTGTTGTTGATGTTGATGTTAATAATATGATTAAGGCTACTTAGGTGGTTATTAGTATAATAATATCATCAGTATCAGGTTAGTACTATAGTGGCTGTTGTTGTTGTTGTTGTTGTTGTTGTTGTTGTTATGAATACTGTTGTTTATATTTACCCTGATGAAGCTCTGAATCACGTCTCCTTGAACATCAATCACGTAACTTGAACGTTGCCCCGCCCCTTTCATGGACCTCCAGCCAATAGGAGCGCAGCGCGACCTCCGTCTCCATCTATTTAGGAGCTGACAGCAGGGGACGTGCTTTCCAGAACCGGTGGAGTAAAAAAGTTCCTGCGGGGACTGGAAGTGTTGCGCGGAGGTTCCGTGTGGAGGGTCCGAGAACCTCTCAGTGTCCATCCCAGGAGTCCCCAAGCGGACCGCGTTGAACGCACTGGATGCTCCTCAGCTCGTCGCTTTGGGATTTACCGAAGACGGAGGTCGCGCTCGCGCCGGTGCGTTTATTGAAGCGAGAGATGGACGAGGGTTCGAGCTGCCCGGTGTCTCCGGTGGACAGTCTGAGCGACGACGAACTGGACCGACACCAACCGCAGCAGAAGCGCCCGGGCAGGAAGAGGAGAACCAGCAAGAAGTGGAGCGAGGAGGAGAGTGGCAGCGGGAGTGGCAGTGCCAGTCCCGGCTCGGTCAAACGGAACAAGAAAGCCAGTCCGAACCGGGGTGCCCAATCATACGAGGAGCTCCAGAACCAGCGGGTCCTGGCCAACGTCCGGGAGCGCCAGAGGACTCAGTCCCTGAACGAAGCCTTCGCGTCCCTGCGTAAAATCATCCCCACACTGCCCTCGGACAAACTCAGCAAGATCCAGACCCTCAAACTGGCATCCCGGTACATCGACTTTCTCTATCAGGTGCTGCAGAGCGACGAGATGGACAACAAGATGTCCAGCTGCAGCTACGTGGCGCACGAGAGACTCAGTTACGCGTTCTCGGTGTGGAGGATGGAAGGAGCCTGGTCCATGTCCGCCTCGCACTAGTCACTGGCACGTGTGCCAACCTTACACCGATGCCACGCCACACGGGTGGGTAACTTACACGCACTAAATAACCGGATTCCGGAGCTCGTTTAGATCCGGCGGCACTTCTGACGTAACAAAATTCTCTTAACCAAATTCATTCTTCAGAAAGTGAAGAGGATGAAATATCTTCTTCTGATCTGGATCCTCTAAACCAACAAGAAGAAAGAATTTAAACACTTTTACCTGTTAGCACGTAACGTACAATTAAGTAAATACACAATATAATAATAATAATTATTATAGTATTAATAATGATAGGCAGATAAACAGATAAATATCATTCAAAAGCAATAATAGATTCTGATCTAATAATAATAAAATAACAGTTTCTTAAAAGACATTTATTTGAGGTTTTACTATCATTAACGTATTTAGAAATGATTTCGTGTTATTTTATTTGCACATAAAATAAAAATTATTTTACGCATTTTTTATGTTCAGTTAAATCCAGGCAGATTTCAGTCAGAAAAACAATAAATAATCGAATAAATTATTCATTCAGTTTTATTAATTCTTTAATAAAACATTAAAAACGTTTTAATTGTAAAACGACTTGTTCCAGCGTTTCTGTGTTTGACATTTAACGTCTTTATTTTATATTATATTATATATATATTTTATTTTATTTCATATGTTGGGTAGTTTTTTTATAAACCTTTTTTAAAATTTTACATGAATAGTAATTTATTATTCTCAGCTCGACATTAAACTACTAAAATTCATTAAAATGCATTAAAGAGGAAAATCACAAAGAGCATCAACAATCAACAAATAAAGACAAAAACTACGATCATTTTTTATTTTGCATTTTGTTGTTGTTGTTGTTGTTGTTGTTTAGTTCATGCAGGGAAACACAAAAATAAATCTTCGTTTTGTTGGCAATGTTGATGAAAATATTTGGAAAAAACTTTACTTAAAAATTAAGCTCCGTAATGCGAAATAATAATAATAATAATAATAACAACAGCAATAATTATTATAATTATATTAATAAGATCAACAACAATAATCATAATAACAAAAAGATTATGATAACAATAATAATAACATAGTAGCTACATGGTTATATTATTATCTATTATAATTGCTTAATTTTGTTAATTATAAAAAATAATCTCTCATATTTAGTTAATAATTTATAATAAGACATTAAATAATTAAGATTAAATAACAGAACAGTGACAGATGAAGAAAGATCTGAATTCAAACTAGAAAATATAGAAAAAGTAAAACGACTTCATCTCATTTAACTTCTACATAAAACAAAGTCTTTATGTATTATATTGTAAATGAATAATAAATAAATATGCAGGTGCATTAGCTAATTACAAAAGCACATAATAACAATAACAACAACAACAACAACAACAACAACAATCCTTGTAAACGTTGAGCTAGAAAGTTAGAAAGAAAGTTCTAGTTCACAGTTCACACAGGATCCTGATCATCTGGGTTCCAGTTCCAGTTACAGACAGAATAGAATAATAAAATAATATAATAATAAAATCAATGGCATAAATAAATTATTTTGTTTATAGTTCTGATCAATTCTGTTCAACCCAAGTTGCTCATCTGACGCTCTTATTTTTGGATTATTAATTTGTGTAATACGTTCATAGTTCTGAATAAACAAAGCTGAAAGGTGCATGAATGTTTCTTCTGAACTTTAGATTAGATCAGACTAGATTAGATTTGTTGTCTCTGTTCCGTCGTGTCCGTGTTTCGTGGTTTTTGGTTCTTCTCCTCCACATTAATGATATTTTATAACATGGCAGGACCGAGTCATGTAAAGGATGTTGTTGTTGTTCACCATGTGCTCCCACTTATACAGTCCATTCACTCATTCATTAAAGACTTCCCACCCGACACGGTCCACTGACTAGTCTGTAATAAATCACTGTACCTGACTGAACTGAACCCTTTAGTTTTCTAGTATAATATACTAGAGATTGGTATAAAGGTTCTGCATCTGAGCCCAATGAGATCTGGAGTTCAAATCTCAGTTCTGCAATCGTTCAGTTTACACATAGAGAAAGATGCTGGGCTACTATTCAGAGGGTTGTGAGTTCAAGTCACCGAACTGGCACTGTTGGTCCCCTGAGCAGGACTCATAACTCTCTGTTGGTTAAATTCTATAGAATTTCTATGCTGAGGATGTAAACACGACTGCTGGGATGCTGCTTGGATTCAGATGTTCAGGCTTCCAAACCAAATCTGAAAATAAATGAACAAAATTCTGGCAGCTGTTTTATTTTCTTTTCTTTTATACAGTGAAAAGTCGTTTATTTTGTTTCATTGACAATATTTCTTCATGCTTGGTAAACAGCTGATTTATATTTACAGTAGTTTGTGTAAAACATCTCAATAGTAAAACACACATCTAACAATTGATTTTTTATATTTGATTTTCTCTTTTCCAGACTGTTTAAACCCACTAATTTTGAAGAATTACCAGAGGATTTATTAAAGAACAATGATGTTTAAAATCACAGTTAAACAAATAAAGACTCACAGACAGACTGGATGTTCTGATGAAGCCAAGAAGAACCGGAGACATTTTTTCCTTCACGATCTGATCAGACTGGGAAAATAAAACATTCGACATTTACACGTTCCTACGACAAGCTTCATGTCCTTATTTTGATAATAAAAGGACTATATTTCTTTTTTTAATGCTTGAAATAGAAGAATTTATATAGATGTCTATTGAAATGTCTTGTAAATAATACAGACCAGCATTTGTTTCAAACCATCGTTTCCTGCATGGATTTGTCTTGTTTTGTTTCTTTTTTTCATTGAATTTTGTTTGTTTCTGATTTCTGCAGCCTCTCGATCATCCGTGCATTATATTGTGCTTATTTATTAAAACTTATTTTTGAACAACACAGTTGAGCTGTGAACCAGATCCCTCAACACTTTGCATTTATTCCACCGGCGGCTTCAGTCGTCAGCATTGTCTCGGGTCTTGGGTTCGAGTCCCAGTCTTACTTTTCCATTTCATCCAGGGACTCCGGTTTCCGTCCACAGCCCAACGACATAAAGTCATGTTAATGAGAGAAACTGTAATTGGTTCGTCTCTGTACCCTGCAAAAGACTCATGACCTGTTCAGGCGTTTAGTGTATTCACCCAGTGTAAGTCACAGAGAGAAAGATGGTTTGATTTAGCATCACTTGTGCCAAATATCGTTATCAATATATCTAAATAAATATCAAACATCAAAGGAAATAACAAAATCACTGCACATCAGTCTGAAAACGAGATCGTTTCTGTAACCCAACAAACAAACCGTCTAAAATATTGTTACCAGATTATTGAGGAACTTTTGAAGGTCCTTCAGTTCCCTCTGTGGTGGAACCTTTTTGTACTTCGAAGAACCTCCATGATAAAAAAATCTTACTTGATATTTGAGACTTTTATACTGAAGAAGTTCTTCCAGGCAACTCTGTCAGAATGCCGAGGAACATTTTAGTTCCTGGAGGAGCTTCTGGGTTCCTGAAAAAATCGATCAGGTTCTTCAAGGAACTCCCGTCATTTACAGTGTAGAAACAGAAACGTTTACATCGTATTCTTTATAATTGCTTCATTCTAATAATCCAGCCGAACTGGAATTTACAACCAGTCCCCCCCCCCCCCCCCCGCCCGCAGAGATGAAACCGCAAGCATGCAAAGTCTAATAGTTTAGGGTTCGTTTTGTCAGATTCGGATCTGGATTAGGGATGAGATTAGGATCAGTCTGGTGTAAACAGGTCCTGCTGTTATTGTGCTGATGAAATGTTGTGTGCAGTGCAGAACTAATGATCAGTTACACTAACACACTGAGATCTTTATCTGCTCGGGGTTCAACACTGCTTCTTTATCCTGGTCTGGACGGGGAACCGTGGAACATCTATTTATAAAACCTTCTGAAACAAGGTTACGGCGTTTTTCTTCTCAATCTCTGCTACAAAACAAGGATTCTCGGTGTGATTGTGAGAAAATAACGAGGACTGGACTTAAAGGGTTAAAGTTTATGATTTTCAATAAATAAAAAAGGGACATTGTTCTTTGTTCCTCTTTTTAAAACCAGTTTTGAGATCGTTCTGATATTCCACTGGTGCAGCAGTTCGACCCGCAGTGGACCACGGACGTCTGAGAGTCCTGTCCCAGTGTGTTAGTTTGGCATGTTCTCCTCGTGGGGTTTGGGTCTGATGGATACCTTAACACACCCGGGTTCGGTGCCTCGTTCAAGAGCGCCTCAGTCATGACTCTCGGATCTTTTATTGTTTAATAGTGGAGTAACCAGAAAGTCGTTCGGGCCAAGAGCCATCGATGCTTGCTGCTGTTGGGCCCTTGAGTGAGGCCCCTTATTTTCCCAGTAGCTTGATTGTAAACTGTAACAGTTCTGCAAGATTCTGTCGAGCTTAAGAATTTAGGAACCAGATAAACAAAAATCCAAAAACATGCTGAGAACCTGCAACCGTTTTGACCTAAAACAAGTTTTATTTTACTCAGCACATTTCATTTTTATTTACAAATTAATAAAATACATAAATAAATAAGTAAAAGTAATTTTATAATATGTTGTGAGGAACGATCCTGCGAGGACGAAGCAAGTGTTTGTGTTAGTGTGAAATCAAAATCCCAAACCCAGGTGTGTGTGTGTGTGTGTGTGTGTGAACAGCATATAAAAAGACATCACTAAAGAATGTGTGTGTAAGTCTCAGTCTCATTATCTTAGACTTCAACTAGGAGAGATCCAGGGGCCCCGGGGACCCCACTTTCAGTAATGCGGGGACCAGCTGGTTCCCATAAAAAATCAAACACGAAAAGCAGCAAAATTGTAATTCCTAGTAAAAAACGTTTTTTGTGTGTGTATTAAAGTGGATTTCATGCTGGTTCTCTCTCTCTCTCTCTCTCTCTCTGTGTGTGTGTGTGTGTGTGTGTGTGTGTGTGTGCACGTGCGCTATTTGTAATAAAATTCGATACCTACTGCAATTTAAACCAGACTAAGTAAGAATTAATTGAACAGTATACTAATGTACACAGACCGATAGACATGTAGGTGGGTAGACAGGTACACAGGTAGACAAGTGCACGGGTAGGTAGGTGAGTAAATCGACAGGTAAGTAGGTAGACAGGTAAGTAAGTAGATAGGTACAGTAAGTACATAAACAGGTAGGTACGTGAATAAATCGACAGATAGGTAGGTAGACAGGTACACAGGTAGGTAGATAGACAGGTAGGCAGGTACACAGATACACAGGTAGGTAGGGAGACCGATGGACAGGTAGGTAGGGAGACAGGTACACAGATACACAGGTAGGTAGATAGACAGGTAGATAGACAGGTAGGTAGGTACAGAGGTAGGTAGATAGACAGGTAGGTAGGTACAGAGGTAGGTAGATAGACAGGTAGGTAGGTAGACAGGTACACAGGTAGGTAGATAGACAGGTAGGTAGGGAGACAGGTACACAGGTAGGTAGATACACAGGTAGGGAGACAGGTACACAGGTAGGTAGATAGACAGGTAGGTAGATAGACAGGCAGGTAGGTAGACAGGTAGGTAGGTACACAGATACACAGGTAGGTAGGGAGACAGATAGACAGGTAGGTAGGGAGACAGGTACACAGATACACATGTAGGTAGACAGGTACACAGATAGGTAGACAGGTAGGTAGGTACACAGGTAGGTAGATAGACAGGTAGATAGACAGGTAGGTAGGTAGACAGGTACACAGATAGGTAGACAGGTAGGTAGGGAGACAGGTATGTAATTCTGAAGTTGATTATAATGTTTGATTAGTTTATTAAACTCACATTATGATTATTTTTTGTTCTTGTCTGTGTCGCCTCCGTCGATCCCGAGACAAACATTCCTAAAGTTTGGAATTCCGTTGAGGCCCCTGAGAAACACAGACCGTCTCCGGCGCCGTGATCTCACGGATGGAGCCGGTAACACCAGGAGCAGGTGAGTGTGTGTGTGTGTGTAGCTGAGGTCGGGTGTATAACAGGGGATTCGAACCGCATCCCAGACGTCTGAACGTCACGCCCGTTATTCCTAAACACATTGAAATGACCTTAATGTCAGTATTTGTTCAGTGCTGAATCTGACAGGAACAGAAAGGTGTGTGTGTGTGTGTGTGTGTGTGTGTGTGTGTGTGTGTGTGTGTGTAACTGAACGCCGTCTGGACGCGGGAGAGAGTCGCTTCCTGGACGACAGGAAGCAGGTGTTCAGTTAGACACAGAACGTTTGGTCTCAGATTTACAGTAACGGAGAGGGTTTAAGGGCCTCGCTCGAGGGCCTAACAGCAGCAACGCAGCATGGACGGGATTTGAACCGACGGCCTTTAGATTCCTAGTCATGTGATAATGAATGAATAATAAATGTTCTTTCTGTGTGTGTGTGTGTGTGTAATGATTATATAAAATATATCATCAAATTTATCATAATTATGTATATTTATTAATAATTATAATCATTAAATGTTGTTTAAAAATGACACACACACACACACAAATAGAGAGAGAGAGAGACAGACATACATACAAATACAGAAAGAGACACACATACATATACAGAGAGAGAGAGAGAGAGAGAGAGAGAGAGAGAGAGAGAGAGACACACACACACCACTTTCACTTGTTTTAGTACCGAGGTCACTGCGGGTCACTTGGGTCGCGCTACCGGGGGGGGGGGGGGGGGGGG
>JAOTRQ010045508.1:0-16659 GCA_028565875.1 Hoplisoma paleatum
ATTAATTGTATTTGCATTATTTCTTATGGAGAAATGTGTTTCGGATAGTGAACATTTCCGATAACGACCGACCTTTCAGAACGGATTGTGGTCGTTAACCGGGGTTCCACTGTACAAAATAATAACATTTTATAAACGTATATATTTTAAATCAATCTAATACATTTTAGAAACACACTGGAAAAGACTACAGCAAATGTACCAACTATAATGCTTAAATGTATGAAGGTCATAAAAATAAATTTATACTGAAATTAAAATAGCTACTTTTTGCCAAGAACCCACAGCCTACAGACACACACGTCTGGAAGTAGAATAGTTCTTTATTTAACGGAAGCTAAATGAGATCGAATGCATCCTTACTCTGTGTGACTTCCCTGACAAACAGCAGTTTATCAGTCTTGTAAAAAAAATACTTGTTCTGCCTCTGGCTAGTTTTCAACAGAGTGAAATGAGCTCCTGCTCATGTGTAGGCTGCACCACATTCACATTTTTTCCTTTTAGTTCCTTGAATGTATTTGCTCCCAACTCTTGCATAATATGCCCTGACTGAAGAAAGTCGTGGGCTATCACAAGCCACTGTGCTCTTCTTGAACATTTCTTTTCACCAACTGAAATCAGTGATCTGACCAAACAGCAGACTTTACATTTGCTGCCAAAATGACGATCCCAGCTTAGCTAAGCTAGGTCATTCATCTATCTGAAGTAAGAAGTGGCAATCTCAGTGGTAAAGTTCTAGCTCATTTGATGGCTGCATCGGATACAAAAGTACCACTCATTGTTTTTCAGTCCAATACATGATGCTAGAACGGACATCATCAACCAGCACTGTAAAAATTTAGACTCTGGAGACCAGCTGCATAATTTCAAAAACTGAGCAACATGTTGTCTCCATGTGCGCAAACTAAAAGGTTTAGACGAAGGGTCTATGTTGCGTAAAGAGGAAGTCGGCAGGCTGCATAGTTTGTTGGGGTGAGTGGGGTTTGTCTAAGGGGCATAAGGGTTCTTGTAGACCTGTGTTAAACTGTACACAACTGTGTGATACAGTCTACAACCAAACATAGACCCATAAACCCAACTAGTACAGTTTAGATTTAGACATGCTGGAACTAATAATAAAGTAATCACTATAACATGTAATTATACGATTTGATCATATTTATTAACCTAATAGTAACCATAGTGGCCACATTATTTAAAAACATGTTATTTCCCAAGGCAATGCAAAAACATTTGAGGATTTTTTAACCAAACACCAGATATTATGCTGCTCATCAGACAGCAGAATGAGAAAGCGAGTTCATGTTAGTTAGCCCAACAATCTCTTAGTCAAGTCACCATAGGAAGCCATAAAAACATTTAGTAGCATTTAGTTTCAAGTGATCAAGAATCCATTGAAACATGTCAGAGAAAAATGGCCAGACTGGTAGGGTGTGATAGAATTGCCATGAATCAAATAACCAGCTGCTAAGCTGCTAAAAGTAAATGGTAAGCTGGAATGTATGAGCACTGGCAGATGACTATACCAGGTTCCACTTCTAAATAGCCAAAAATAAGTATTTAAGGCTTAAAAGCACACAAGTTCACTTAGCGTAACCTGGTTTAAAAATTCTGCTTTCTGAGTGGTGATAATACACTGGTGTGTGGAACGTTTTCTTCACACACACTGTGTTCTTTACCAATCAAGTAGCATGTAAATGCCAGAGCTTAACCTTTTCCAATTTTCAGCATGACTGGCCCTTGAGGGATGTCCTTAGATATTTTTCCTTGGGCTAGCCTAAATAATATGAATGTTTATATGAGTATGAAAATTAGCTTCAGCAGCAACTGATACAATATCGTTCACCTCTAGAACTGGTCTGTTTACTGTGAGCCACATTACTGTGATATGTATGCATGTCAAGACGCTTTTTATAGAGATGTACTGTAGTTCTGTTATTTTCACTTATGCAGTAATGTTTATGTGTGGATTAAAATTCATGACTTTGCAACCTGGTGTGATTCGCGACTCACATAATAACTAATTATACAGTAACCAATAAGCACGTCTCGCCATTAATTAGGACCGGTTCTTTTTCTCTTTTCTTTCAAGACTGTTTCTGGGAATATTGTGACATTGTTTTTAACATATTTATAATGCAAGACAATTTACAAATTTGTCCTAGAAATTCAAAAACTTAAAACAAGTGAGTTATTACTGTGATCGTACGCCAACATGCTGTATACCTGATTTGAGAAAGAAGAAGAATGTGAACGCTTAAACTGTCATTTTAAAGATTAGAATAGAAAAAAGAAAACTTACCAGGCCGTCACAGTTATTAATGGCAACAGAAGCTCCCGGCACATCTGTAATATCTCCTATAAAACTGCAATCTGACTTTAACTGTTCTCTTTTCAGAATGCTAACTGTGTGGGTAGTGTTTTCTGTATTGTTGCCAGGCTCTGATGTCTCTTCATGCCACTCCACTGTGGCTCCAGGTGCCACTAGCCTGCTATTAGGCCAGAGTCTCAGGTGAAATTCTTTGCCGAAAGCAGTGACATTGAAGTAAAGTCGGTCATCTGTTTGCTCAGAGCTCGATGGTACATTCCGCTTAATACGGTGCTTGTGATTGGCTGAAAGGAGATGGGACAAAAAGTGTCCGCCTGAGTCTGTGCTGATAGGTGTAAACAGGTCATACTCCTTCAGACGCTTCTTCAAGAAGTCTGACAAGTTTGTAAAATAAGAAAAATAACATTTTAGTTCAATTTGAAAGAATACAAACTTCCATGATGGTTTTCTGCTGTTATTTCAGAAACTAAACATTGTTGTAAGTTAAACAGTCAATGGTAAACCCTAAGAGTACTACATAATTCAGATATAATACTGTAATTCATTTGACACTATATTGTTGCTTGATTTTTTTACATGGAGAAAATTAATCTGATACAGGTTGACCAGAAAAATAAGGTAAACAGTCTAATTTCACATAATTTTCTGCCTCTTGAGCACAAATGATGGCTAGCAAACAGGTAGGCTTTTTAAAGAAAAATAATATTGTAGCTGCTGGAGCCAAGAATTGGTATACCCTATAATTTGCCTGTGGGAACTTTGGTAATGAGAGAAATAAAGCAAGTGCTTATAAGAGGTAAGGATGAGTCCTGCTAGAAAAAAACAACACACATAGTCAAAAAGACTTTTTAACCAAATGCCACAAACCAGAGCACTCTTAAATGAACTTTCATTCTGGCCTACTATTGCTATACATACATCACATACATACATAACATTTAACATCACAACACACATAAAGACTTTTACTCTAATCTCCACTTATCAATCAAAGAGAACACCATATGGGAACATCAGTTCATTGCAGATCTTCCCTAAATCTTTCTTCCAAATATGTCTGTATATAGATGGTCAAAAGATGGCCAAAAACACCACTGAGATCAGGCTTTGTACCTCTGTGCCACCCAAGCCCAAAAAATAAACGTATCAGTAAAACTAGGACTTACCATCTTTATATATTTCACCAGCCTGTAACAAATGAGAAAAATAATTATATTAAAACAGTTATAAAACATAATGTTTAATCAAATGGTCTAGTTTTTGTTTTAGCTGTCTTTATAAAAACTGTAAAGTAAAATTATTTACAGAAGCAGCACCTAAAACATTAAAACAGCAGCAAGGAAGAAACTATGGAACATTGTATGCAAAACAAAATATTTTTGATATCCTTGGAAAGTAAATCCGAGTTCCATCCAGAAAGATGGTCGATGTGACAATGGAATTTAAATGAAAGTCTGTAGAATCACTAATCAGTTAACTTTCTTCAAATTAGCTTAGAAAAGAAGAACATTTATTCAGACAATGAGTTTCTCAACACCAGACTGCTTGGGTTGTAGACTGACTAACATCCCAGAACCTTTTATATAGTTTCATTTAATTTATAGACACTAAACACTAAAATTTGAACTTTTTCATCAGATTTCGTTTATAAATTATTAGTTTGTGTAATAGTTTAATCATTCTTTAAATTATGTAAAAGCATTACAATTGTCATGTTTGGTATTAAAACTGTAGCGCTATTTATGATTGTAGATGCTCAGTATAATAAAAAAAAAACATGGCGCTCCAGCTTTGCTTGCAATTCAATGAAGTGTTCTTAGTCTATTGAGACTGCTGCTGTGACCTTATTAAAAATCAGCTGCAAATGCATTTAAATGACATTTTAACAGAAAGCATTAACCGAATAATGACTTCTTTTTCAGTGTTATGCCATTAGTAGACAGTTTATGTAGGATAAGAATAACAGACACTTGAAAAGTCCAGTTAACACTACTGGCGAACTTATGATGACATGCTGGCCAAGTTGACAGAGCAAGTGCTACAGGGTAACATTAGACCTGAGGAACTGGCTTGCATTCAAGGATAATTCTACTGTTTTACCACTTGTGATGTGGATTTGTTTTAAATTCACTGATTTCCTTTCCGCTTCAAGAAATGAAGAATATGAATGTAGTCTGAATGAAAGTCTCAACAGCCAAAGAAGTGTGTGTTGACCTGTGATGGATTGGTGCACTGTTCATGGTGTACTCCGGCTGTCCGTCCGTTGTATGAAAAAAAATTACTGAATGTTCAGTACAGACAAACCATTCTGTTCATCAGCAGGATCACACTAATGTGTACATTCATACATTCAGAAAACTGCGCAGGACTACATAATTCCATGACCTTCTCTTACTAAGCTCCTTAAGCTCTGAATTAAAGTGTCTGGACTGCTATTGCCACGACACATGTTTCATACAGAAAGATGGAACGTAGAATAAAATCATGTTTAGTCACACAGAATGACAAAAAGTAAACAAATAAATCTACAAAACATAATGCAATAATGGTAGCACTGTTCGTGTGTAAACAGTCATACTGTGTTTGTGTGCTTGTTTGTTTAAATTGAATGAAATCTTGAAGTTGAACCTTACTGTCGGGGTGGATGAAGATAGGCATGTGATGTGTATATTAACTGCTTATGTACATACATGTACTGTAACCAAGGAGAGTGCTATAAAATATCATTCATGATAAAACTGGAATAATTTAAAAACAATATTCCATATTGGTATTATATCAATATTCTGAATTGTTTACATAATGACGTCACATAGCTACACAAACAGAATATGTCCCTATGTGAATGGAACAGAATGGGTTTCCTATGTGACTTCTGTAGAAAACCAATGAGCGTTTCTACCAGTTTTGGTGAACTAGGCAGCATCACCAGAAGTGGATGTTACACACAGACAGTAAAAAATACCAAATACATAACAGAGCGAATATACATTCATTTCTATGCAAAAATCAGTTATTAACTGTTAGTGATTACATATACATGTTGTTTATCATGTTGCTTTATTTTGTTTTCATTGTCATGTAAAAAGAATTTTACTCACTAATACAAATGCACTCTAATAATCAAACACGCTGCAATACACACACGCGTATCTGTGTTCACCTGGATTTATTTCAGGTGTGTTTGTGCCACTCTGGGTATAAAACCACCAAACTCATGAAAAGCTTAATAAAGCAAAACACGGTTTATTGAACTAAAATAAGACACAGTAATACAACATTTCTGTTATTACTGTTTATAATTGATGTGTAGTGTACACACTCAACAGCCATTATTATAGTTTCTAACAAACACAATATAAGATTTTTCAAATACTGTATTTGGATGTGTTCTATTATATTTTTTAAATGCTTACAAGGGTAGTAAGGAAAGTGTAAGTGCTAACTATGAAGAGTTCCCTTAAGTTTTGGAACACAAATATTCACAAATATTTTTGTAACTTTTAATAATTTTATTGGAAACACAAATACAGAAAGGTGTGAATAATTCTTACATACTTCTTACATATTACTACACAGTGCTTGAAACTTTAGCATTATTTGTTTGCAATATTGTTTTCTTGAAATGAATAAAATATTTTTCAGTGTTTTATTATATTGCCAAATATATAGTGTGGTATTATTTTAGAGCCATATCGCACACAAGTAAGTTCATTTTATTTGAAGATCATGTCCAGCAACTTATTGGTACTGTGGTAGCCTAGTAGAACTGTGGGTTACTAATTAAATGGTTTCAATGCGTCTACTGTCATGCCCTTAAGCAAGGTCATACAATACGTATTCCTGAATATGAAGGTATTTCATTTGTCTACCCCCCCCCCCCATCTTCTTACTGCATTTCCCAGTGGCTACTGACCAACGTTCATTGAATGACTGCAACAATCCTTAGTTACCATGAATGTTCATAATAGAACTGTAAAAGGTTGATAAAAAAAATCTATTGCAAACCTCAGAAATGTTCTCAGTTATACTAGAAATTATGATAATTAGATAATTATTATAATTTGGCCACTTTGTAGTTCTACTGCAAAAGGTTACAGATCTACATACAAAGTGAACAGTGCTATTACTAAAGTTCCTTCCTGAGAGTTAAATAGTCCGCGGATTAAACACTGCAATATTTAAGACAGACTGCATTTGTGGGGGGGTTTTCCTTTCCTGGCTGTATATTTACCTGGCTGTAACTAATGACTAAGTTGTTCACAACTCCCTTTTTGTTTTTCTACCTGTAGATGCATTTTTGCATTTTTGTAAAGACAGCAGCTTCTCCAAAGACAAGTCAAGAGAGTTTTTTACAGTTTAAATGATTAATTGATTAATTAACTGAGAATAGCGCTAAAAATGTTTCTGTGATTCTGTTACTTGTAGTAAACATAAACTGATAGAAAAAAACAGTACTGATACAGTCTGTATACTCTCGATATATTTTCTAGATTCTCTCAGTATTGGGGACCTGCTAATAAGTAACACTGTGGCTTTGCTTGATCTGTACCTCACCAAATAAATCTGCTACCTCTAAACCCACCTGGTTAAAGCTTGGCCACTCTAATCATTAATCTCTATTCACGGCCCTGTCTTTGAGTCTACAATCTGATGTTTAAATTTCATACCAACGTGTAAAAAGTCAAATCAGTAATAAAGTAATAAACTCCATGAACACAGCTTTGATTTCTGGTATCCGTTAATACTGTACTTTAATCATTCAAGCTAATTTAAGAGATCCTTAGTTGAATTGCAGCCTTCTCACATTGATGTCTCCGTCCATACAACACAATGTAACACTAAATTACAAATTTAAATTACTTGTCTTATTTGAATAAAGTAACCTTAAATTCCTGAAATTTAAACTCCTGTTCAAGTGTGTATATATCTACCAGTGTTTCATAGCTACATTTATTTATTTGTTTATATATTAGTTGAATGATTAAAGTCGAATTTGCAAAAGCTTTCAGTGAAGGTAAACTTTAAATAGAGGCTAGGTGGTAGCTGTTATCAGTTTGCAAATAGTACGTTAGAAAGTTTTTTTTATTAAATAAACACATTTTGTCCAGATATAGATCAATAAAACTGAAATAAATCATTACATTCAGACGTGCTGATGAAGTCCATTACTCCACACATAACTGCCAAATGCTTAGCTGTCAACTGCACGCTGTTCTTGAAATTCTCACAAACTTTTCGGAAAGTTTGTTCTCATTTCGCACAAACTGAAAACTAAAAGTTAAACTTACCAAAACAGTTGAGGTCAGAACCACTAATGTGAAAAAACTTAGTGACAATGCGTCCATCATGAGTCCGTTTTTTCCTCTCACCTTAAAGAACAACTAAAGTTTAAGTCTTTCGAAAACTACCACTCAGGCGCTAACTAAACTGTTCAACTAACTAACTAACTAATTAGCTTAAAAGTAAGCTTAGTTGTATCAGTTGGAGGTTAAAACACCCCGGTCTTTATTTAATTCGACTTCTTTTTATTCAAACGAAATTAAATACTCAAGAACTGAGTCGCGTGGGCTAAAGCTGAAGCCGTGTGCTGGACACAGCCGCATGAATATGCGTGCGCGCGCGCGTGTATGTGTATATAAGAGAGGGGAAAGGGGAGAGCTGGCGGGTGGGTGCTTGTGTGTATGTGTGTGTGTGTGGGGGGGGGGGGTCGGGGTTCTGGAACCTGGCTAATAAAATCCAGAGCAGTTCGGGCTGTGACGTCACGAGGTGTCTGTTAGGAGAGAAGAACATGGTCACTTGGTGAGAGGAGGAGGTGAAGGAATGTGCACAGAACACATTTTTGCAATTAACACTGTTGGCACAGCAGGTAGAGTGAGTTGGTGCCACACAGCTCTGAGGTTCCGGGGGAACCGAGTTACATCCATGAATCTAGATAGTGTATGATCTCCTTATGTCTGCTCTCATGTCTGTGTGGGATGGTAGGTTGGTTACCTCCCATTTCTTAGAAACATGAAGAAGGTCATACATTTCCAGTGAAGAGCCTGAGGGCCAAGAGCAGCTATTGGGTGGATTTGAACTGGGCCAAAACCTCCTAGTAATTTTTTTTGTCAAAGATCAAGCAGATTCAAGAGGTATTCATTCCTGCTTGACTTTTAGATCTTTTCATGCTTTTGGTGTTTAAGGATTTTATTATCATTTTACCAATTAATTATAATAATAATAATATAATATAAAATATTATAATATATTATTGTAGTAAGACAACTACACCCATTCAAAACCACATTTACAACAGTGTCTAAGCCAAGGGGTCTGATGCACTGTACACGAATTTGCACAAACTTAAAAGCAGCTTTATTGGCATGTAAAATAAGGGCATTCATATTTCCAAAGCTCAGTTACAGAAAAAATATAAATGACAATAAAACGAGTACATATATACAAAACGGTTACAAAACCGTTCTATAAAAAGATAAAAATCTATAAAGTAGAATAAAATAAAATACCATAAAATAATGCAATAAACAACACATTCAAATGTTTACAGTAATGATGTAGTTGTAATAAATATCTTAACTGTCAGTCGCAAATTGATATATAAAAATTGATATCACTATTGACTTGAAACGAATAGGAACTTATTAGGAACTATATGATGGACTTTGAGTCCAACTCTGCAAGTTTCTAGATGAAGTAAGTTTTTGCTGGGGATACAAAGTGGAATGTACATCTTTAAAGTTGTGCTGATTTACAGTTTATTGAAACATTCTGGCATTATTTCACACAACACGATAAGAGCAAAAATGTAGTAAAAATACTGAGGGGAGTATGCAAAAAAAACTCCCAATATTCTGATTTAAAATTCTAATTAAATTTCACTCAGTAGTTTTGTAAAACACTCAATGACTTCACAATAGATACACATGTTGTATGGACTATGTATAAAAGTGCATAGTTTTTCATAAATCTATTTTGTGACTATAAATTAAATTATAAAGCTTTGCCAAAATGAATTGTATTGTGGTCAATAGCTTTTCGAGATCATTCGCAAATCTGACTGATTTAGCAATTCCAAGAATAGTTGTGACGTTTGTATTATTGTATTACAACCATACATGCAGATATAGGTATTGTGTTATTGGAGTTGATTGTCTCACCCTTTGATCTATCTACATGTCTGGTAAATATAGCCAAATCTCTCATTTATAGAAAAATCCTGCAAGCTTCAGTCAAGCAAGATTTCTTTATGGTTATTTTATGCATGGCAGCTTCTAAGCCCTTAATGTAAAGCTTGCTTGGCAGAGTGGGCAGTGACACATGAGTTGCAGTAACTGGTAATTTTTAGCAGACCTGCATTTTAGATTTTTCAGAACTACAGTTAACTATGTATACAAATTTCTTTCTCAACTTTGGACAGTCTTATGTTTTTATTGCTGTTATTATTTTTCATTTTTTTACCTCAGCAGAATTGATAGCTGCATGCGCTTATACAATTGTTTGTATAATTGATGGCTATAGTTGAAGTGATAAATGTATACTGTTGTTTATTTGTATATATGTATCAGAAAATTCACAGTATTATTATCAATAACCATTACATATAAGATCACATTTAAAGTTGCAGAATCCTTTAAAATCACATGCTGTTCAGAATTGGCAGGTGTTATTAATGTGAATAAGCACACTGAAAATATATTCATCCAACTTTAAATTTACAATAAAATTATGAACAGAAAAAACACTCGTGATTTAAATTTAACAACTTAACATATGCCAGCCAAATTTGTTTTACTCTTTTACTGAACTTATCAGAAGCTCGGTTTTCCATGTGATTTATGTGTTGATGTAATATGAGTCCTAAATGAACATTATGCTGACCAATAAATGCAAATAATTTTAACCCTAAAAAATGTTTGCCCTATTTGGGCAAGAGAACGACCATTTGTCAGCCATTACCTAATTAATATAGTTTAGAAATCTAAGAAACTGACTCACTGCTTTCATGTCTAACTAGGCCAGGTTAGGTTTAGTCATCAACAAGTCTGCAAGGTCACTAATTACATTGTGTTGCACTACTTAGCTAACATGGAACATTGTGCCATTCATAACAAGGTCAAATTTTATTGATGAGCATGAACTTGAAAATAAATTTAAACAATACTTTTACACCTTCGTACATCTTGAACATCAACTATAATTTAATAATTTGGTAATTTATTAGCCCACATGACTCATTTCATACCAAATTCTGGGATTGCCTTATTTGTAAAGAATGCATGGTGGCTTCTTAAACATTTATTTACATTTTGTTCAACTTACAAATGTGATTTTGTTAAAAAAACAATCCTAGTAATTAAGGTAGAATAGTAGTACTATTTAGAAATTTCTAAATACTTGTTACTCATTACTGTAGTTCAAAGCTGATTTATTAAAGCTTTTATTGTATTATTTTTTCTTACCTTTTTCATTCATATGCACTATCAAATTTAGGTCAAGAATAAAAAATGATAATTTGCTCCCTCAACACTTCACTCTAGTTTCTAGCTGCTCACCATGCTGTGACTATTCTTTTTTTTTAGATGGACTAAAATTCAACAGCATTGTTATCATTGATTAAATAGGGGCACGTAGGGGTCCTGAGAATCTGCCTTCTCTCAGGTCACTGTGACCCCCCTTTGGATTTTATTGAGGGTGAAACTAAACATCGCTTTATAAACAAATTCTCTTCTTTCTGTTAGACATGTTATATGACTGTTAAAAGCCTGACAAAATGCAGACATATTTATATATAAATGGGTTGACTTAGAGAAGCACATTTGAAATGATGTTTTCTGTCATGTAAAACATTTTCAATCACTAAACAGTTTGTTAAGTAAAACAATATAACTGATTATTTTATATGCATGTTTGTCTATTGTTTATTTATCATTTTAAAAAGACTTCCACAGACTGCTTTGATACTAACATGCAGTTAATGCATCTGTATTTAATCAATGCATTAATACAATATGTAAACCTAATGGGTTTAGTGACTGCAAATGAGTAAAACTATGCCTAAAGTTGCTGGTAGACAGAGCTTACATTACATCATCAGAGAGCTGTGTACAAAGCTAAGTAGTCAATAGCATTATTAATATTTCACCAAGTTGTCAATATTCAAATGCTTTAACATTATAATATTGGATATGACATGAGCTTCACAATAAGAAAGCCACTTTAAATAATAAGTATGTCCGCATAACAAACGTGTGTATTAGATTTTTGAAAAAATAAAATAAAAAAGCTGGAATTATACTATGAAGGCTATTTCATCTGTAGCTATTTGTGTGAGCATCATGTATATTATTGATCTCAAGTATGTGCTATAACCTCTATGGTTACTAGATCTCAACCTAATCAAAATAAATAGTGGACTTTGGACATGTATATGGACATTGTTTGGAAATCTAGATATTAGGCATACTCTCCATCTTTAAATATTAACATTTATAGTTTGTAGGAAAATCTGAAATCCAATCTACAGCACTTTTTTAATTGACAGTTTCCAAACAATTCCTAATTTGCAAATATCTATTTGCCACAGTATTAAGTCACTAAATTTGTAGTATTTGTCTGTCAGACCAACACTAAACAATGTACATTTGTGTACAGAAAAATATTACACATCTTGTTCATATATTGTGATGAATATATAACAGTAAAAACATATTACACACCTATTGCACATGTTAATATGTAAGGTGTCTGACCTTTCTAACTTGGAAAAGGGCAAGCTAGTGGAAGTAAACGACCCCAGTGGAATGCCTTGCTTCTCATTCTCTGCCACTTTTGTGTTAGAACAAAAAAAACAAGATTACAATGGCAACAAAAGGCATGCCAAAGTCACAATGTTTCATCTTGTTGGTGGCATGACCCATCAACCTCGAAGCCTATAGTGTTTGCCTTCAGACATCACAAAGCAAAAGAAGTACTGCTATAAAAAATCATCAGGGAGCAAGAGGAACCAGCATGAAAGGAAGGGGTGGGACACCATTTGACATTATTTAGAACATCATTGTCTAATTGAGACCACACAGAATTTATTTTTTGATTTTGTTCTGGATCATTGCACAAGCTTGAGAACACGGTGTCATGTCACGATAAAGAGATGAGCAAAAGTGAGATACTGTGGGAGTTGTTTACAAGACTTTTGTAGATCTGAACATTGCTGATAGAGTTGCAGCAATGACGTTCATAAGCAGAAAATGTTTTGCACTTTGGTAAATACATGAAAACCATAACATGTAGAATACAAGACGTAATTCTTTATAAATCTGTTATATGAGACTGCACTAAGCTAGGTAGAATTTACATGGCAACACATACCAAATCACACCTGATACTCACTGACTTAAAATAAATGTAATTACATTTTGTTTTAAAATTTTGCTATAACAATTCATGGAACACATAATTGACCCTAAAGCAAGATATAATAAATTTGTAAAAATTGTTTTGATTGTTTGGAGTTTTTGGTAAGGACTGTAGAATTATCCATAAAGCCCTGATCCCAACCTTACTGAACACCTTTAAGATAATAAAAGGGCTAGAGATCAGAAGGTAACCGGTTCAAGCTGCACTACCACCAAATTGCCACTGTTTCAAGGTCTTTAACTCTCAACTGAGTGAGATGATGCTTTGGATAAAGGTGTCTGCTTAATGCTGAAAAAGAGTAATTTTAAAGAAAAAATTATAATTTAGAACTTAAAGTGAATATAAACGACAGAGGTTAAGAAATGGTTAGAATGTGTTTAGATATATGAAAAGGTTCATGAAATAAAATAAATGGCTCTTCATGTGCTACAACATGATTGCTTTGAGAATAAATAGTACAGTTTAGACACAGAATTGCATATTTATTACAATCACATACCTTTTTAGGATTATATATTGAATATGATTATAATGTGTATAATAAATAAGAATTTTACAATTTTATATGCATTCAAAACAACAAAAGAAGTTTACCTGTGAAGACAATAAACCCTGCTTTCTGTTAAAAAAAGTAACTCTTTTGAAAACAAGTGTGCATGTCTAATCTTTACAATACTCTTTGATTACAGAGCCCAATTACAAAATCAAATCTTATTTACTGCCTTGTCACCTTAAAATAAATGTGAATGGTAAATTATAATCTTGTATATGATATTATATTCAGATGAACAGTGATTTTAGTATTGTGTACTGTGAATTGGTGATTAAGAAAAGATAAAGAAAAGTAGCTGTGTATGTAGGGAATAGAATAAAGACCAAACTATCCATCCAAGATATACAGTTATTGTCATTTATAGAAATTGTATATTGTCTAGATATAGATGTGTGGATTGTTCATGGAGATCACTGTAATAATAATGAGTGTGGCTGTCTATTACTTTTTAGTCTAATTGCCCGGAGGAAGAAGCTGTCTAGAACCTGCTGGTTCTTGCCATGATTCTCCTGAACCTCTATTTGCTCTATAGTTGTAGAAATAGAAAGAAGCTTGAGTGGGTAGTCTTCATCAGCCATATAAATAGCAAGTATATTGTGTACTGCATTTTTTTCATTGAAGCCATGATGTGTATTATGTGCAGACCATGAATTTGTAAAACAAAAATTATATAATTCAAAACTATAAATTGCCCAAGTAATCCTTAGCACAGGTGTGCAAGTTAATCAAGCCATAGTCACTAAAGCATGCTTAGACTATAAATGTTACAAACCCAAATATACAGACATAAAGATATTTATTTAACATATATGTATTTAAATGAATGAATCTGTAGTGTTGAGTCACAGACACAGAACTGTCAGGGCTGCGTTAATATGGCACCACTACAACACTCTGCTTAAACCACCTGTGAAGTCCTTTGAGAAAAAAATGGGAAAATAAATTATCATTCAGTAGATTCAGACCCAAGGATGAAAAACTCTCTCTGCAAACTGACTATTTCCTCGGACCTGGAGCCCCATGCGTTGCCCTGTAATGCGGTTTGACGTCACCATCAGGCCTTAAATCTACACCTCAGAAACATCAATAATAAAACTATGGCTGACAAAATAACTGGCAGACCATAGGGCAGCATCAGACAAAGACAAAAAAAGAGCCAAGTACACCTAAGTGCAACTGATGCTGGCAGGGTGTCAATGTTAAAAAAAAACTGCAGGGGATCTGACACCCACACCTGTGTGGGTCATAACCATAATTAGAGCATTCCTGCATTAAAAAGCTTAGACTTGGAACACTCTGTAACTTGCTGCCACATTCACCACATAATTTCCCAACACCGCAGTACACCTTACAATAACAGATTTTATTTATGATGTTCACAAATGGCCCTTTTGTCTTTAGCTTGAGAATCCACTTTGCATTTTTCCATCTAAAATGACTTCGAGTTCAGAGTAACCTCACTTCCCACAGTTGTTATGATTTGGTTTACTCAAGAAATACAGTCATGTCCAAATTTTTTGGCACTAACATAAACTTAATGTGAAAAGCGATCAGGAGTGTGTTTCCCAAAAGAGTCATAACGCTAGGTACTTCATAACTTCTTATTAATTTAAAAATCTTTAAAAAATCACCCCCCCAATCGCCTTCATAACTTATGTAGTTCTTATTTCTTATTTCTTTTAAAAGATGTTTTCTTGGTGAATTATTAGCTTTTTGTGGTATAATACTGATTTTACAAATATTAATTTTGTAGTAATCAGTGATTCAGGTTTCAACTGCCTTTTCATTTTGTGCCTTTTCAGAGGCAGAAACAACAATGATAGTTTTTACATGTTTGCAGACCCAGGTGAAATCCACCAAAGTATACGTGAATAGAAAGCCTTTATTGTCATTGTACACAGCATAAACAGTATACATAGTACAACGAGATTGAAAAAGAAGAGAATGGGGGACTGTACATGCAACGAAAGGTTAATAATATCTACTCCTCAAAAGTTTCTCAGTGGTGGAAAGCCTATGCTAATTTAGGAGAAAAACATGTTTAAAATAAATGAATAAATTAACATTATTTCAAGGATCTTGTTAGCTCAGGAAAAAAAGTGTTATCTAGGTTCTTAACTGAATTAAGAATTATGGTAATTACATGATTACAGAGGAAACATGGGCTGTCAACATTGCTTTACATCAAAAATATTTTAAGGGCACTGTTAGTTAGAAGAGAGCATCTAACACATTAAAGCATTTGTTGAAATGATTTCCAAATTCATTCCAGACATCTCCTAAAGTAAATTCATCTATGAAATCAGGTCACTACCAAAGCAGAAGTTTTTGTAAATAGCATCAGTCAGGTGTAAATGCTTTTGCATGCATGGTGCATTGCAGGCTTTTGGAGCATGGCCTGGTGTCAAAAATGGCAACTTTTAAAAAAACATTGAAGACAGACGCACATTGTAGGTACTCTACAGTAACATTAGATAACTGGATGACTGAAATATTTTTTTCTGAGGCACATTTTCAAACCTATGACACATCTGGAACATTATTGGAGAATAAATCATGAATTATGAATATTATTATTATGTGCCATGCCAACAAATCAAAATCAAATCTCTTTTATTGTCACATCACAATAATTCATGTGCGAAAGGTAAAAAAAAATAAAAAAACCAATACAATACAACTATAAATGTGGAGCTAAGTATATAAATCAACTATAAATCTACAGTCCAATGATTTAAATGTGTAATTATGTGAATGTGATAGTTAAAAAATATGCATTAATTCCATTAATGTGCAGAGTGCAGAATAAATTGCAAGGGAGTGTAGGAGTGTGAACAGTAAAAGATCCTGACACCATGTGCGGAGATATTAAAGTCAAAGAGCAACTTTTTCTTCAATGATCAGTTTAGTGATAAACAAAGACAGAATAAATAATTGAACAGCTTGGTTAACAAACATTGACATTTGAAGTCCATATTCCAAATCCCCCAATGTATGCATAATGTATTGAAATGAAATCATTCTCGGTCTGTGCAGAATGGTTAATGTTTATTCTTTCATTTCAATTTTCTTGGTGTTTCAGCTTTTGTGTTGTGTATGTGTGCTCCGGTACAACTTGCAATTAAAGTTAAACCGCAAGATATTTTTAACCCTGAGGCATTTAAAGTTCTTTGCATTTTATTATTATTATTAATAATAGAATATAAAAGTTGCATCTCAGGAGAATTTATTACAAAGTTTGAACTTGTGGGCAACGTTGTAAGAAACTTTAATTGAAAATACATCACACACAAACACACACACACACACACACACACACACACACACACACACACACACACACACACACACACACACACAC